>JAQIWR010002273.1:0-11487 GCA_034695945.1 Glomeris hexasticha
GCGCGGCCGACCCGGGTTTTTGCTACTCCATGGGGTACCCTTGCAGGGTACCCCCACCCCGCGTTTTCCACCGACCCATTTTCTATACAGTATATACACGGGTTTTCCCCAAATGGAGAAAAATATTAGCCGTTTCAAATTGCCCCGGAACTGAAGATAATCTCGATCTTCATTTGCTCTGTTACTAGTGCCTAATACATGTTTTACCTGTTTATTTTCACCATTTTCTTCAAAAGTTTTCTTCTGCATTATCAAAAACGGGTATTAAAAGGTTCAACAGTCGCAATAAAAGATATAACTGTTATTTTTTATTATATTAAATTATTGTATCATGATTTCCGTTTATAAATTCTAAATTAAGTGTGGATTTGTAAGTTTGTAGAGTTATATATTTTTGTCAAATTTTTCACTGTGAAATTATCGTAAAATTGGTATTGTTGTCAAAAATTCAGCCATGATTATGTTAGTTTTGTACTGGGATATGATTTAAAGTATATTTGTAATTTTTAAATATGGTTTCAGTATTTTAGTGCAGTTTTGCTAAAAATGCTTGTTCAGATCGCACTTAAATGAAGTTTGTAGAAGTTTAGTTCAAAGTTTCAATCAAGTTTTAAAAGTATTATTACTAGTATTATAACATATTAATAATTGCGTGCTCTAAAAAAGCAGTGGTATATGCCGAATTTCCATTGGCTATCTCAATTATTTGCAATTTCCTCATTTTAATTAAATTTCCAAACAAAATTAGAATTTCGACTTAAATTGTTCTATATACCAAGAGTTTTAATATAGATTTTAGTCGATCGCTTTCATTAAAATCAAACCACTTTCTTAAATTAACATATACTACATGTAATAATATATTATTACTGGGTGCTATGTGACTCTAAAATTTGTGCAAATTTTTCATTTGAGTTATTTCTTGCAGCCTTTCATGTATTTATTTCGCAATTCTGTGTTTTTTTCTCTCTAAATTTTTACTTCTGAATTCATCTCAGCTGAGCCTAATTCCAGTTTTTTCCGATGATCAACTGTAAACAGGTTTAATAACTGGTTTTCTGGTTTTCCTATGACTAAACAAGTCCAAAATCTCGTTTCGAAATGTCACTTTCGGCTATTTGCATGCATAGAACTAATAAAATATAACTGTTGTTGCAATTTTTAGGATATTATATTTTTGGTTTATTTTGTTTTTTGAAAGCAACAAAAACAAATAACGGTTGTAATCTTCATTCTATCTACGCATGCATTGGTATCTTAGTCATTTCAGTGGTTCAGTGATATTTCATTTTTTCCTGTGTAGGAAGTAATTATGTAAAACAGTTGTTGGAAGAGGAGATTGCAATGCTTAACTGGATAAGGAAGCATTTCGATGTAATTTTACAGTTATACATGAACATAAAAGTAAATAGCCTTACCCTTAATGTGTTTTGGATTTTTAAAATGTATTCCTGAATGGCCGATATAAATATAAATCTTGTGTAATAAATGTGTCCAATTGCCCTGAAAACCCTGGTGCTCAAAAGTGGAACGAACACTTGTTGATAAGCCATGCAGTAAAATATGCAGTTTGTTTTTAAATTAGGAGAATAGTTAATATTGAGAAAGATCATTATACTGAAGTTCATATCAATATCAATGATAAAATTCTATTTAAAAATGGAATATTAGGGAATTTAAAATTTGTTATTAGACTAGGCAACAAAGACTAGGGGTAGGCTTGAGGGAAGTTTTCTTAGAAGGGTGAGTCACCCCAATGTATTGCACAATAAAGTGCGATGACATAAACTTGTGTTGGATCAGCAGGAAAATCGTGTTTTGACTGCAACATTTTTATATAAAACATTGTTTGAACATATGGAAACTTTCCAAAATAATTTCAAGTGCAGGGCAATTAAGTTTTAATATTCCTTGTAATTTTACCACAAATTTCCATTAAAAATTCCATGACAGTGCCTGCATTCATTGTTCACACATGGAAATGTGATTTTTAAAATGAATAATTCTGCTGGAAAATCAATCACCCAAGTCATGTATTTTACAAAATTACACATTCCTTTATTGTGTTAATGCTTAATATGTAAGATTTGCAGTGATCAGTTTCTAATTCCTTGACTTCCCGGTTTTCCAGTACAATGGAAACTATTTGGTAGGAAGTTTGTGTCATGTGTCACAAAAATAAATTTGTACACGAATTTACAATTTCATTGTAATATGTGATGTTTATTTCATTGCCTTGCATTGGATTGAACTTTTAAAGAATTTTGCAACATAAGCAAAACATTGTATAGATATAGACAAAATCAAGGCTAAGACGGTTTTTTAAACGGTTATTAAA
This sequence comes from Glomeris hexasticha, assembly GCA_034695945.1. Lineage (NCBI taxonomy): Eukaryota > Metazoa > Arthropoda > Diplopoda > Glomerida > Glomeridae > Glomeris > Glomeris hexasticha. The sequence continues at coordinate 2,339 of JAQIWR010002273.1, forward strand.
CTGTGTTCTCTGTGTGAACAAAAGGTTGAATGAAGCTCACAGTTAGATCCAAGCCAGTGAACATTTTGAGGCGAACAATGCTTTTTATTTGTGGGTCATCTAGCTTCCTGTTTTTTGTTTACCTTGTTTATTTACCATATTTGCCTACATTAAGATGCACATCTCTTATTATGCAAGAGTTGTTTTATATTTGTTTAGTTTTTAAGACTTTTAATTATAAAAATATACATAATTTCCGCTTACTAATTAAATATGCTGCTCATTTAGGTATGTAATAATAAGCTTTGTATTGCAATTTATGTTCCATTCATTTTTAAAGGTAGTGTTAATAACCATACTAACTTTGATGTAATTATTTAATTTCATCAGTTCTATTTATTGAAACTGGAGAAAAAAAAAACAATTGAATTGCAGCAATAGGTCGACTACATTACAGTTATTTCATACTAAACTGTGAATGGAATAATGATTGCATACATGAAAGATTAGATATTTTTCTCTATTCCCATACATGGTTAATTCTTATCTTGTTAAAGATGTGACATAGGCCATCATCAGGCACAAATGGTGACATGTGGGATGTTAGTTACATTGAAACTGTCACAAAAACACAATTGTAAATTTATTACTTGTAAAATGATTATGATGACTGAATTTCTAACAATACTTTTGAGTCATCATTAGGCGTTGGCGGAAATTATCTTTTTTCTTGCATATAGGTGTTGACTATCTTTACAAGGGCTTTTCTTTCAAGGACCTGAAGGAGTGACTGCACTACTGCCATTACATAGCAGAAACATTTTCACCAACTTTACTGCTAAAGGGGAATGTCCATAAATGGCATTGACTTGGACAACCTTGTTGGAACAGCTGAAATTGCTTCTCGTCACACTACTATTTTGTGACGAATATTTCTGTGACGAGATATGACTGTAGGAATCCACTTTCAACTGCTCACTCTATTATTATGTTATCCTTACAAAAGAGGAATAAAAATATATCAGATATGAAAAATTGGCATTGTCATCCAGTAGTAGGACTACGTAATAGAGATGAAACAATATATCAACTGTCAGAATTCATCATGCTATACATTTTATCCCTTGGATGCTCACGTCAGTGACCCGGAAGTTGGTTGATGAACTCTTCAAGAATTTGTGAAGAAAAATGGTGGAAAAAATCGGGAGTGAATCACGTTTTCATTTTTCATATTCCCAGAAATGTGGGAAGAAATGGTTTGGGGCAAGTTTGAGCATGGAGTGTTGTGGGTAGTATAGTAAAAGAAAGGTGTCTATATATATAAGTAGGTGGTAGGCGTCCTTGGCTGGACTTTAGGGAGGATAAAAACCGTCCTTGCAAGTTGGGGGGATTTGTTGCAGGGCAAGGCCATCGAGCAATTGGCCGCCATTGTGAATTTTGCATTGTGATTCCCTCTGTCTTCATCTCGCCCAAAGTTTTTGTTTGTTTGACAACTCTCACGAAAACCTGCCAACTGATGATACCTCAGATTGGTAGTGGTTGTTTTCAGACACAATTATATTATTTATTTCCTTCCATTCTTCTATTCAGTTATGTTGAAACCATTGAAACTGTAATTTTTACATCCCCCCCTTTCTCTTTGTCTATCTTTTTAACACGCCAGTGTTGCATCATGGGAATGGCCGCCTTGTTGTTATATACGGCGCTCCAGTTTAGTGTCTTGCGTAGATTTACTGTTGTTTATTGTGGACTTGAATTTACAGAACAATAATATATATCCATTCATTTCGAGAAATGAACCCCTTTTGACGAAATGTGTTTGCATTTCGTAATTTTTCAATGGAATGAAATGAGTTCAGGTCAAAATGTTTGCCAATCGATGAGAAATACCTATGCATTTTCATAACTGCATAATGTTTGTTTAACACTTATGTTTATTATCATTCATCTGTATTCTATGTCCATGCAATTCTGTGCATGCATGGACTACTTTTTCCATAATTCTGCTTAATTTTTGGACAACAATAGAGATATTATTGAATATACAGAGAGATAAATGTGAACTGACAAAGTAAAATTCGTTGCAATGTACATAGGTATTAAATGTCATTTTGACTTTTATGTATTTACCTATAGCAAAATAAATGCGAAGTTTAGAAAAATCAACAAATATATGTTCAGGATAAGGTAAGTTATGAAAATAAAAAATTACACAGGAATTCACAATGGCCCTGAATTAATTTATATATTTCAAATAAATCTTAGTTTTCTGTGCTTTAGATGATGATATCACCAAACAGGTTCCTATCGTGCCACGTCAATCTTTTTAAATAAGAAGGGAATTTCACAGCTTGTTACTTGGTATCTTCACAAGATTTGTGAACTTCGAAAAGCTCATCATGTCTTAAAAATTGTAAAGTGTCTGTTTTTTTTTTTTAAATAGTATTTTTATTGTTCCCGTAAAAATTGAACCTTACAAAGCTATGTAATTTCACATACCTACCTATTTTATCACCAGTAATTACAATTCTGCATTAAGAAAATTCGTTTGATAATAACGATTGCAAAAGGTGATCTGGAATTCACTATACTACATGTAAAAATTATTAAAAATGTTTCTGAAAATTAAATAGTTGTACTGTCGGTTTCAAATAATGCACCCCGTGAACATTATGAAGATTACTTCTGTTGCATATGAAGACATGATTATACCCTGAATCATATTTTCCGCTTCCTGGTAGGCCTGCTTTATTACAACTTTTTTTTGTAATTGCATTCAGCATACACACTCGTAAATCAGAATGTAATTTGTCACATGTATGAAAACTGTACATTGTTAAAGATAAAAGTGGCTCATGTGAAATATCGTCTGAATTAATGGAGCATATTTACGTCTGGCAATGGAGGCAATTTCAAATTTTGTGACTTGAGTGTTGAAAGTATGCCACGTTCACTGTGTCCCTTTTGAATGTATAATACACCTCGTGACCGATGTGTAAGTGCACTTTTGTAGGGTTCAACTGGAAGCCATGCAGAGTTATTAGATATTTTAGACATGAGCAGCACGTGCTCTGTGTTTGCGCAGGGGACAAAGCAAATATGGCGGCCATTTTTCATTTTATTTCTGAATTTTGTTACGCAGTTCAATGTACTATACTGTACAATACTTCCAAGACTTAATCTGCAAATGCTGTTTGCGAACAAAAGTACATATAAAAATATAAATGGGCGTAGAGAGAGATTTATTTTCGATTGTGACAGATAGGCTACAGCAATGTCCCATACATGTGCCAAAAACCCATTGACCTCAACCCAAAATGGGTAATAGGTGCAGTTGTGCTGACCAATCTTTAAATATTTCAGCTATTTCCCTGGCCAGGTTCCGTAATTTTTCGGAGAAAAATCCAGTCTGTTTGCATGCTTGCTTTTTGTTTTGATGACCATATATTTCTGGGAGAAGCATTACTAGTTTCTACCATTTTTTATACAAATAAAAAATAGAAAACCTAGTGGACATTTTAGAATGACCAGTTAAGCATATTGAAATTCAACGTACCTGAATATTATATGTAAATTGTTAGAAATTATAATACAAACTTTGTTGAAACAAACATTTTTTGCACAGATTCACAATATGTACATAATTACATAAAATTAAATTTGTAATGTAGGTCCAGCAAAATTATTTATGGAACTGAGTTCTTTTAAAATACCTGTATCTTAGCATATTATGCTCAACTGGTTTTCAAAGATATTTATTTCAAGATTTCGATATATCGAATTTCTTAATAACGAGTTTTGATTGTCAATTGCACCGACATTTTAATATTCAGTTCATTGCAACCTTGTGTTAAAACATTTTTATTCAAGTTGTAGAATATCCGACCTTGCTCTGGATTGAGAATATTTATAATGCAGGAATTTTTTAATGAACAGAAATTTAGGTAAAATGTTATTGAGGTCTGTTTGTCACAGTGTAACTTACCTAAGTTGTTTTAAGGACATCAGACCAGAGATGGTTATTCTTGATTTTTTGTTGCAAATTTGACAAGAACACGAGGGACAAGTTGAGGACGTTGAAGCTTTCTGTTTTCCCCTAATTACCATTTCAACAAGTGTATGAACTGAATTTTTATACTTTGGAGTTCATGCACCATTCACTTGTGAAGCGCAAAAATATTTTGTCAACTGGTAATAAATCAGTCATCTAGGTAAAGATGGATAACATTGAAATGATGGTTTTTTATTCTTTGTTGGTAAAATTTTTAATAGTCCAAATTTCTCAACTGTATAATAAGTGGACAACTATTATAGAAATTACGTGATTTGGAAAAATTATGGGTGCAGTTATCATTCATCCTACTTGTATATTACAGGTGTATAAGGTGTCTGGTCAACCTGGCACCACATTTTCAATTTTTTGAGTGTTTGCTTTATATAATGTTACAGATTTGACCTTCGCTAACTGAATTGTCAAGTTGCTATCATATTTTTATATTCTACCTACGCCATATTCAATTCATGACCATTAATGGTTTCATACAACTTAAAGGTGAACTAAAGTGGTTTTTAAGACATAACATAAAACTGACAGTTTTATGGAAATAGGTAAAAGAAAATGAATGTCGGTTTCCGTTTTTGAATATGATGAATATTAGTGGAGATATTAGCTGTTGTATTGGTGTATGGGGTGCCTGCGTTTTCTTTAAATTGGTACAGATTAAAGCCCATATATAAACTTTGCTTCAATACAACTCCACCAATATTCATCAGATTTAAAAACGGAAAACGACATTTGTTTTCTTTTAACTTTTCCATGTATACTGTACATACATTTTCAATTTAAGTTTTATATGAAATTCATGTCCTTTCACCTTTAAATTCTCAATTGATTTTTCGTCATACATTCTTTGATTCAGACTACTAATTCACAGACGAAAGAAATTATGGTATATTCGTCCCATACTTATACTTCTACGTGTTTTAACCATATTTTTCTCCAAATCGCCATTAAAGCTACCATTTCATTGTATTTTTTTGAAATCATGAAATCGATTTCGTGATTATTGCTACTTGTGCACCCAGCTGTGTAGATTACTTCCTGAATTGCCTTTCATGTATAATTCAATCCGAAATCTTTCCCAATTTTTTGTTGGTTCTTTTTATTGTAGGTTACATTATTGTACTATACTGTATTATATTATCAGAGATCAAATAGCATGTGAAATTAGCAAGACGTTATTAAGGTTTTTACATGTAGCAACATTAAAAACAAGAGATAATAGTGTAACAGTGCACCTGATAATGTGTAGTTTATTGTTCCTAGCACGTTTGTTGTAGGTTTTAGCCTTGGACTACTTTTAACACTGGAAAGGTTTTCTCAAGATAGTCGAGTTTGATTTTTCTTCTTGATCTGTTAAACTCGGTTTTCATTTTGGAAATTATTTTCAGTACTTTTTTCTTCACTATTCTCATTGTTCATTGGATAGTTAGAGCAGGTGTGGCCCACCAGTTGTCCTTGTCAACTCGTATTATTAAACAGTACATTTTGCGGTGGACCTTGCTTCCAAAAATTCCTTTGTACTTTATATGTACACTGTCAGCAACAGTTATTACAGAATGTATTTTTGAGAATGAGTGACTGAACGAATTCCTTTCTACAAAATTGCAATTTGCTTCTGTTTACAACCCTGAGAAAATATTCCCACACGCTTTACAAATGTAAATAAATAACGCAATTATGAAGATATGAATGTGTAAGGCCAGGTATAGGCCCTATTTAAAGTAAAAAATGCAAGTATTGCAATATTTTACATGTGTTATAAAAGTTTAAATTATTTTCTCTAAGCTATGCAGTAACGTTTTTGCCTTGAGATTAAGTACAATAAGAATTCCTTACAAAGTTAATATATGGGTAATAAACAGATATTACTACAAAATGAAAGTTTGTAAATATTACTACATATATAAACTTCATAAATGATGTCACATTAAAGGATGGGCCAAATTGTTTTAAATTACATTTTTTAGCAATACATGTTGGCATTAGGGGACGTTCACAAATCAGCTGACCTGAAAATGGCAATTTTTTAACCACCCTTCCCCCATATGACCAAATGCTGACTACAGCATGCACCCCATCCCCAAAAAGTCAGCTGACCGATTTCAGTTCAGCAACCATCTATTCAAACAAAAAATCTCGATTGATCCACTGACGCAGATCTGCAATTATATTAGCTCCAGAGTAAGTTTGAGATTTGCACTTCAAGTGATATTCAAATGTGCTGTTGTTCGCTAAATGGGGTAATTGCGATATCTGCAGTAATTACTATAATTGCTCTTTGGGTGACCGGTTGACTGCTCACAGCCGGAAGGGATAACCGTAATTACTGCAATTATCCCACTTATCGAACGATAGCACATTATATCCCTTAAAGCGCAATGCTCAAACTTACTCTGGGGTTATTATTACACAAGGCAGAGGTGACCTATTCATGTCTTCTTCAAAATTCCCATAATATACCATTTGTGTGGATGAGTCAGTTGACCAACTTGGAAATTCCCCTCCCCCTTGCTGACTCCTTGCTGACAGAATCTAGATCCCCTCCCCCCTACCAAAGCGGTCAGCTGATTTGTGAACGTCCCCTTATGTATTGTAAGCTTGATCCTGAAAAGTTTAGAGCTCAGAGTACAGGGTGAGTTTGAAGTAATGTAACAATTCATGGTTGACTATAGCCCTATTGCATATATACAGACTTTTTTCAAATGTGCTGTTCACTTAACTAAATTGGTTATAAGTTTTTTTCCTAGATCAACAAAATTTTATAAAATGTCATTGCTCCAAAAATCGTTTCTGGACAAATTTGTTTTCCTGCATCTAGTTTCCAAATATGATATTCTTGTAGTATGCTCCTTTTGAAAAATAAAAATGCACAAAATACTTGTGAAATGTTACTAAAAAAAGTTGAATGAATGAACTTGCCTTGTCTCTAAACATTGCTCTAAACGAGTGACCTATAGCAGAGGAACTTTTGAAACTACCTGAGAAATAAAATGTTTCATTTTTTATAAACTACCTGATTGTACTTGCGCCCTACTTAACAAACATGAAACGGATGTATTGTGAGATTATTCACTAAATTGGCCTTTGTTTGTAATATCGGGTGTTGTTTTTCGCTTGGGCGCTTATTTGGTCAGTAATGATGGGCGGCGTTGTGATTTTGTGCAATTTTTTTTTCATTTCTATACGTTTGGAAATTCCACTTTTTGCACAAACTTATTTCCATGTTGGTTAATTTTTTTGTGTGCAAAAGGTTGCAACCGTAAATTGTTGGTCGTGTAGTGCAAGAAAACTGTATCCTGAACAAGTCACACACTGTCTCTTTCCTCACTTCTTTATGCTTTGTGTGTGTTGTAGGATTTATTTATGTGTGGGATGAGAAGCATTAGTACATATACGTATAGTAAGTATCATCTGTGCCTGGTTTCCAGTCAGCCTTGGCACCACAATACAAAAGGGCAAGAAAGAATCTTGAGAATATGTCAATGTGTTCACATTGTCTGTGGGATGGGGGTTATTTTATCCTTTTGCCCACAGGAATATTGTTTTGGGGAGGGGGGAGATTTTCCCAACCGAGTTTCTGTGTGAGCAAATCCTTTCTTTTTTGCTCTTCTTGAATGTGTCAAAAAGTTTTTTGCTTGGACAGACGGACGACATGTTCAGTAACTTTTTTAAGGTTAGAAGAAAGTGCACTCATACATTCGTGGAAGTCCTTAAAATTATTTTTATTGCATCCTATAGAATAAACAGAATCAGCGCTACAAATTTCAAGAATTGCTGGGACTTTGACAGTTAAGTGGGGGCATTACTGCCAATGTGCACGAGTAGACCTCTTAATGATTTAACTGTATAGTTTGTCATCAGTTCCTTGAAGATTATATAGATGAGTAGAAATTCAAATTTAAGTTTCCATTTAGCACAGCAAATGAGGTTAATCTCAAAAGTTTGCAATTTGTATGTTTGCCATTTCAACTATAAATGATCAGGACTCTGGTCTATGAAGCCTCTTATTTTTGTTTATTAGTACTGGTTTTCTATACATACCTACTGTCCTTCCAAAGAAAGATTGAGCTGGGACGGTACCAAAAACCAGTTTTGAAGGGGTGCACGGTTGCAGGTGGACAGGCTATGACGCGCAATGACGGCTGCTATAAACCCCAACCATGCACCCCTTCAAAACCAGCACATGGCACAGTCCCAGCTCAATCTTTCTTTGGAAGGACAGTACATGCAGACAATACATGTGCATATTATGTTTAAGGATAAGGATATAAATGGGTGATTTAAATGAGATGTTCAGGATAAGAGGCCTGCACGTAACCAACGACTTGAAAATATTAAGGTGTCGTCATGCACAGCTGGAATTCCATTGTTCCAATTAAAATAAGTGAAAATGTAATTTAAGTGGATTAGATATGCTGCATTATAAATTGGACGAAAGTGTAAAAATCCATATCAACTGCATATTGTGGTGTCTGCATTATATACGTGCTTGGGATACATGGATATTATTTATCACATACTGAAGATAGAGGGAGGGGTAAATTCTAATTGTATAGGCTACATTATGGCACGCCATAGGAACCTGTGTCATACAATTTAAAACTAACAGAAATATATACCTACTCTAGTTTGAGTGAAAATGCATTATTGCTCCGCTGACACACCCTAACACCAAGTAACTCAGTTGGAGTCACTTAGTTATTACAACTATACGGCATATACAACAACAATGCAATATAATACAATAGCAAGTAAAGAATAGGCTCATGCCCATCGTGTTGCCTGTGTCACGTCTTAAGACTAAACCCTTCCCTTAAGAAAATACAATAACTCATATACCACCCTCTGCGATAAGTGTTGCTGCACCATGAGTCAGGGTCTCTGTTTCAACATTTTTTACAACTGCATCCCCTTGTCCTACTTTCTCGCAAGAAATTGAAAAATATCTTTCTCCGTCTGATTAATATTATTAATGAATTTCGAAACCTGAATCATACATATGTTACCGTTCATATGAAAAACCGTCAATTTGAAAAATTGACGTCATAACGCGGTCTTTCTATTATACAAATAACCTTCTTGGAAAGGGCAAATGCCGCATTTTTCT
>JAQIWR010002274.1:0-11487 GCA_034695945.1 Glomeris hexasticha
CAGATTTGGACGATGTACACAAATATAGTGTAAAAATAGTTATGTGGACCCGGAAGCAATTTGGTTTCAAGAAAAAATTAGTGTCATATTATCTTTACATACTGGATGATTCCCAAACAGCAACTGCAACACCAAGTTCTATTTAGCGTAATTGGATGCTGAATATTGTTCGGAAAAACAAAGGATGGTGTGGCGAAAGATAATGTGGATGGCAGCTAACTTATTTTAAAGTTTGTTTGTAGACTTTGGTTTTTGAAGTTTAATTTACACAATTGAAATGTAGATTTAATTCACAAATGGAGTTTCCACTAAAATTACGTTTCATATGGTGATTATATTCGCTAGCGCACACGAAGTGGGCGACGCCTGGTGAGAACGCCCGTGTTATACAATACGCGTTTTCGCGTCTAACGAAGCATTTATCACCCATTATAATGATAGTTACACGTTTTTTTAGGTGAAATATACATGGCGAATTCGATTTTGCTTACGATTTTCAGTGGTGATCGATAGAAATTCCCACAAATCACGAGTTGAAGCAAAATCGAACGTCGAAATATAACATGCAAAAATACAGCGGTGAACCCCTTTGGCGTCGTCACGTGGTCGCCATAGAGCCTGTGTATTTTTTGCTGATCGCAGCGCCTCCTATAGTCGAGTGTGCTAGCGAATATCACAGTGAGCTCTTGTATCAGCATTAAAAGTCCGCTGACATGGTATAAGTTACACTGTAAGACATAAAGGTATATGGAAGAGGTGTAAGTAAATTATATTGTGGAGGCCCCGACAGTGGCCACCACTAGAATAACTTGTGGTGTGTTTCAACCAGACTGGAAACTGAAGCTCATCAAGTCATTTAATAATGATAAAATGTTAAGAGCAATATTTTACAATGGTGTATTAAAAGGTTAAGACCAACAATTAATACTGGTACCTGCCTGGCACCATGCTGGACCGACAACCCCAAAAGGAGCAGTAAATAGGAGCCACCTAGTGGCGAAGGAAAAGGTATAACCCATCCACTCTATCTAGACCCCTGGCCTTAGGCAGGGATTATAAAAGCTACCAAATTACGCTCAATTATCCAATTATAGCAATTTCATTTCCCCTCAGGCTGAAACTACAGCCGATGAGCTCATTGCTGCAGCCACCTGCAGGTGGCTATTATTAGATAATTGGAGCGTAATTTGGTAGCTTTATAATTCCTGCCTGAGGCCAGGGGTGTAGATAGAGTGGATGGGTTATACTTTACCAAAGATCCAACATGGTGGCAGGAGGTCCAGTCGAGGTATGGCCACCGGCTTGTCCGGACAAGAAGTGTCAACCAACACAGAGAGACGGCAGGCTTTTAACCTGGCTGCCAACTTGACCCTTGGTCGGTGCCAAGCACCAAACCTTTGCTTGCACCAACCAAGAGTCAGTTGCACAAGAACTGGTCAAAGTAATAAACACTGGGAATTAGCCAACAGCAATCGATGAATAATAATTATGTAATAGTGGGGTCACCACAATATGTATAAAAGGCATATGCACCTCAGTTGCACCGCTCAATGAGAACACATAATGTTGTAAACACCTGAATAAGAAGTGATGTCCTGAACTCAGGGGGTGCAGTAATGCACCCAAAGGGTGTTATACTCCGTGGACATCGCATTACACCCTAAACGATGTAATATAGAACGGACATTTTTCTTGGAGTATAAAGCAGTGAACAAAGCAAGTGTTCTAACACCTTAATTTCTGCTTGTTCATGCACAGAAGAAATTGTAGCATTCCCATTGGTTGGACGGGTCCACTTCATAATTTCATATATATGTGATCGAACAGGGTTTAAAGGGACAGTCCAGTCCAAGAAACCGTTTTAATATGTTATTCAGAGTGAAAAACTATCCAGAATGGCTATTTGGTATGTTAACCAATTTGCAATGGTTAACTGTAGAGATGGATTTGTCGATGGAACTGTTTCTTTGCGCTGATTGACGGATTGACGTAACGTCCGGATCAAGCGGGCGCAACGACCGTTAACGACGGCTTGTGTCTGTCGCCGTCAATTGGCTGCTCCCCCTGTACAAACGTCCGTTGGAATTTTTTTGGCCAAAGCTTGGCCAGATGATGTTGCGAACGGGGGGATGCGTGCGCTGCCGAGCACAGCCCTGGCCGATGTCCTCTCCATTGCCTTTACTTATAACGGCTGTTGAATTTGCTGTCATCATTCCTTTTTCGAATTTAATTTATAACTCGTTAACCATTGCGAATTGGTTAACATACCGAATAGCCATTCTGTATAGTTTTTCACTCTGAATAACATATTAAAACGGTTTTTTGGACTGGACTGTCCCTTTAAATTCGCACAGTCTGGGGCCGGCTTAACGCGCGCGGCCGTGCGCGCTTCCAACCTCCTTGACTGCCAATTACTTCAAATACTTACGGGGAATGGTGGCCAAAAATTAAACGTTATTTTTTAAATTTGTCTTTTTGCTGAAAGAGTCAAAATGGCGGCCAAAAATGAAACGTTTGTTAGGTTAAATCTGTCTTTTTGCAGAAAGTGTCAAAATTGGCGGCCATCCCCATTGGAAATAATCAAAGCTAATGCATATACCACCACACGTGGTATGTTATGGTGTGGTGGTATTTCCGATAGGCCTAGGCCCCTTTTCAAAGAAAATATATAATTTGGAAGCTTGCGGCTCAATAACGTTTGGTAAAGTCCATAGAGGTAAAGTCTCGCATTCCTATTGTCATCTGGTTTCGAATTCAATGTTTCGACAGGAAGGAAACTATTTCCAGGGAGGTTACTACTTATATTGCGAAAGTGCGATATAAAAAATATGTATTTATGCAAACGAGATCGAATCTTGCATCAGCCAATCAGCGCATTGTCAAAGGCGATAGCTCCTCCCCGCTTCGCGTTTTGAATTGACATTCGAATTTTAACTGCCGTTTCGTGTTCGAAAATGACGCTGCTCTCTAATCGAGGTGCGAAGTTTCTTGATATGAGCCTGCTGGGACGAGTTTGCGACACTTTCAGATGGGAATCGAGCAATTTAGAAGACATCACAAACGGGAATTTTTGTAAGTAAATCGAGATAAGACAAGATATAGGTGAAATCTACGACCACATTTGCTCGTTCCATGTAAACATTTACAATCCATTTGACAGTTTTCCCTTTCATTCCAAAGTAAATCATTCTCTGTTTGCGTTACTTTCTAGCAGTGGAGTGTGAAAACTTTGGACGGGAGAGATAGTAACTGATGCGTTATATCATAGACATATATCGTTATATGGTTATATACATAATTTCTGAAGCGTGCATGGGCGTCACGTGATTGCAGTTTTCCGAAACCGGATTTTGACAATTTGCATGAAACTGATATGGAATTGAATTAACGATGCAAGAATTTGATGTGACATGCAATGTTTGAATGTCTTTCACTATAACAATGTGAATTCATTACTGGTATTGGTTTATCAACATTGGAAATATGATCATTTGCATGAAATTAATGCTATTAATACATCCACCTAAAAATAGGAAAAATCAATGTCAATTGATACAGTGTGGGGTTCATAATGCAAAGTGCAAGTTGTGCAATATAGTATCTCATTTTTTACAAAATACTATTTCTGGGAAAGGTTTAAATTAGTTTGCAGATATATTACAGCCAATTCGCATTCAAAGTTTAATATTAATTTTCTGTGCAGCAAGCATTCAATAAATATGCTTCAAGTGAAATGAAAAAAACACAACTCCAGAATGAGGGTATATGACGTTGATGGATTACGTGTTATCAACATCGTTTACATGTGTTTTTGCTACTGAAGTCGGTATATACTTGAATGACAAGTGCTAACTCCTATAAGAAAGTAATTCATGTAAATTAATTCAACTAACACAGACATCTGCACATAGTAAATATTATAATTTTGGAGAAGTACCACCTTCCAAATTATGTTTTCCATCCCTCTAAAACCAAGGCTAAAACTGAACATTTATTGTAAATGAAGTCTCTTCTTTAATATCAAAGACATTCATTCTGAATAGGACAGGTCACCAAGTTCACTGTGACCTGGTAAACAAAGGTATTTTACTTTAATAGACGTAAGTCGACTGACGTATAGAACTTCACCTATATGGATAATAAAATGCACTGTAAATAATACTTAGATTGTTTATCGCGACCGTTTGAAGGCAATGGTGGTGAAAGAGAGGGGAAAAAATGGGCAACAGAGGGCAGGCCACCTGTGTTTGTGCGACTTTTGTTGCGATGACGGCCAGATATGAGACTCGTTTGCTTCAAGTTGTTTGTTCTCCTTTTCTCTGCCGTATAAGAAGAGAGTTATTAGAGAGAGATGCCAGATGTTGAATGATGTTGCGCACAAACCGCCATAGGAGAAACGCGGAAAGGCGCAAATACACTGTCGCTGGCGATAGATCGAACGATGATCACGCCACCTTTATTTCGTTAACGTAATTATAATAGGGACTTTGAACAAACGACGTGGAGTAGGACGTAGACGTAGAGTACGTAACGTTAGTTTTACGGGTCTCACGCCGTCCGTCACTTTAAACACAGCCCATTTTGCTCGAAAGCCGCGTTCACGACGAGCGAGTTTGAGCAGAAAAACGAACGGAAGCTGTAGAGTGAAGCGTCGCGCTGGCCACGCCCATTTTCGTTCCAAACGGGCCTTCACGCAGCCGTCACGGGCGAAAACCGACGCTGGGAAGCTGCTGTCACGTTGCGTTTACGGTCAAGTGTTGGATGGATGCGGTGCATGCAATTGACCTATTTCATTGTTCTGCTATTGGCTGAAAAAACGCCCTTAAAATGGCGCCCTACTTGAGAAAACTTGTTTTCAGCCAATCAGATTGCATAATTTGCCTCACGTTAGCCTCCATCTTGGCAATGGGAGGTACTTACTGAAAAAGGTCAATTAAGTATGGGGTCATCCTAAAATACAGGTAAAATTAGGCAAGGGGGAGGTGGTGTCAAATTCAAATACTACGTACTCTGCATGCTACTTGATATGCACTGATGTCAGGCACTACTAATCACACTAATCCACTTTATTTACAAATTCATTTTAAAATTTGGTGCTGCACAGAATTTTATTTTCTACAACTTCTACGAAAATTAAATTGAAAATTTGCATTAATTGACAAAGTGCTACTTGACGTTATTTGTGAGCAAACAATCTACCACCATTTCCAATAATTATTTTAAAATTACATATTGTGTCTAAACACACTGCTCAGGTTGCATCTCTTCCAAATATTTTTTTAACCCTAATAAGGGCTGTTTTATGTAATGTTAAGTGGTCATGGTCTTCAGTAACATGTTGGCATTTCCAGTCATGCTGATGAATCTTTGATAATGGGCAGTCATATTGGTCGCTAGCAATGCACATCATGGTGTTTACAGCTTGAGTAAAATGATGCTAAAACATTTATGATATTTTTTCACAGCTTTTCTCTCCCTTCCCCATCAGGAGAATGTGTCATATCTCCCAACAAGCAACTGAAACGGAGAGCTATTACACATCCAGAATGCCAACAGCAGCCAAAAGCAAAAAAGTATAAGACCAGTAAAATATCTTGTGTGCAATACATGATCTATTTTCATTTTCCAGGCGTTTAGAGATGAGTGCTTTCAAAACCACTGATGAGGGGAACTTCAAGGATTCTAATCTCACTGTACCTCACAATGCTTTGAATGATTCCGAAGAATACAGTCAGCCATCTGGCAATGAAGACCCTAGTTTTGACGGTGAACACTGTTTCAACAATGCATTCAGTGTTAATGTGCGTGGTAGCCCCGCTGGAGAAGCCAGTGTAAATGCAGGTTCTGTTGCCGATGACACACATTCTCATGATTCGTTTATTCTTCCAGAAGAAGAATCCTCCTTGCCGTAAGTACCCACATATGTATAATTATATTATGTTCAAGTGTGCAGTTCATTATATCTTATAGGGAGTTGAACATTGAATATGGTCTGCCACAATGTTCCATCGGGAACCTGGATTACCTGATGTCAGGTAATTCCATCTGTGACATGCAACATATCATGGCAGAGGTTTCATTGCTTGCTGACCACCGTTGGACGTGTCACAACAAGGGAATCTTCTGCTTTGCTGGCGAGATCCGCACTGGACTTGAAGTGACATATATCTTCCTCTGTGCAAAATGTTCAAAAGAGAAAAGGGTGCAAAATGTTAAGAATGAGCCTGACCGTTTGTCGTTAAATTAGTCAGCAGTGGCAGCAACCTTATCAGTTGGATGCATGTTTGCCCGGCGCGAAGAAATGTTTGCGCAGATGGACATGAAGACCATGTCAAAACATATGTTTGGCAAGCTGCAAAATACTGTTGCATCAAAATGGGCTGACAGCCTTTTAGACTCTTGTAAGGAGGCAGCACAAGAAGAAAGAGACCATGCTATTAGGTGCGGACATGTAACCACCGATGGTGTTCCCTGGATACGAGTAATCGTAGATGGCAGCTGGGAACACCGATCGTTTGGGTTCCACTACACCTCTAAATCAGGCTGTGCAATAATAATAGGGCAGCATACAGGTCGCATTTTGTACCTTGGATTGCACAACAAGTACTGCACCCTATGCTCTCAGGACAAAAACTTGTCTAGCAAACGGCCTCACAAATGCTACAAAAATTGGAACGGGCCTTCCACAGCCATGGAGGCTGACATAATTGTAGAAGGTATCAGAAAGAGCGAAGAGCTGTAAGGTCTGCAATACCTGGAATATGTTGCTGATGGGGACTCCAGTGTTGGAAGAGCGATAAGGGAAGATGTGCCCTACGGGAAACGGATAAAAAAAATACAGTGTGCCAATCACGTTTAGAAGAACTTCTCCAGCCGCCTGTATAAAGCTGGAACAAAGGACGTGCGACTTAAATGTTTCCTTACTGGAGAAAAAATCAGGCGAATGCAAGCAGGGGCTAGGTCAGCAGTACGCACCAAAAGAACACAAAAGTTTCTGTATCGGATTTAATAACAGATTTAAAAAATGTTCCCCGCCACTACTTCGATGACCACGAAGAGTGCAAGACATATTTCTGCAAAAATGCTGGCGTTGTGAACACTGTGTCAGCATACCGACGCCTTCCTGACATAGTCAAGGAGACCATCTCTGATGCTCTTAAACGTGTAATAGAGAATGCCTCCACCTTGTTGGAAAATTCAACTAGCAACAGGGCTGAATGTTACAATAGTGTAATTACAAAGTTTACTTCTGGGAAGATGCTCCACCTGACTGGGCGAGGATCTTACTAGCGGCAGGTGCAGGGCTGCCTTATCCTACAACTGGGGTCCTGGTTGGTATACACGTATAAAGGAACGCAGCGGAAAACGTGTCTCCCAGATTGCTCGGAAGGTTGCCATGCAACGACAACGGCAAAAAATGTTGGGAAACCTGCTGCCGAAAGTGCACAAAAAGAGTGATAAACAGAAAAATGTTATAAGTTCTTCAGGTGACAAGCACTATGAGGATAATGCGGCACAACCCGATGACATGGCAGATGACAAGTTAAAGCGTAAGATGCAAGCGGCATTGGATATGTTGAAGGTCGGAGCACAGAAAGCTGCAGAAATTGAAAAGACCACTAGAGGTCAAACAAGCAACCCCCTTTGGTGGGAATATAGAGAGAATCGCATTGGAGCATCTATGATGGGCCAGATTTGTAAAATGAGGCAAACTACACGTTGACAGAGTACTGTTTTCAGGCTGATGTATGTTGATGCAGTGAGCACCGATGCCATGCAACATGTCAAGAAATTTGAAGAAACATCAAGAAGAGCTTACGAAAAAGCAAACAACGTCACAGTTGAAGAGTGCGGCCTATTAATTGATGACGAACAACCTTACCTTTGTGAATCTCCTGATGGACTTGTTAGCCATGACAGGCTGATTGAGATCAAGTGCCCATATAAGGCCCATGTCAAGGAATTATCACCACTGGAAGCAGTGGGCCATCCAGAGATTGGTGCTAGCTACTGCCTCAGGAAGGTCACCATTGTGGGCAAGGAGGAAAAATACATATTGAAAGAGAAGCATATATATTACTATCAAATACAGGCACAACTCCACATCACCAAGAGACGTTACTGTGACTTTGTGGTGTGGTCAAATTGGAAGATCTTCCATCAAGAGATAGAGCGAGATGACAATTTTTTTGCTCATTCAATGAAGAATCAGTTGGCGGAATTTCATGATGAGGCCTATTTGCCAGAGCGATGTGACCCAAGGCATTTCCGAAAACTAGACTTCAGGGAGCCAAAGTCAGTGCTACAGGCAATTGAAGATAAAAAGAAGCGGGTAAATGAGTTTATGATAAATGATTAATAAATGTGTTAGCTGAATGGCCATAACTGTCATTGCACAGGATGAGAAGAAAAAGAAGTGAGTCTCGGAATAACTTGGTCACATCGCAATGAATCATGCGGAAAGTACAAGTAAGTTGCATTCTATAAAGTGTAACATGTGTAAACAGAACACAGAAATGTGGTCTCTGTACTGATTGTTATTCTTGTTTAGGTAATCACTAGGTACCAAATTCCTTCACCAATGATGCTGTTTCTCCTTCCAACTAAATCATTCTTTCACATGGCACTGCACAACCCTCTAGCAGCCTGTCTGTAGGTGCAGACCATTATGAGTCCCCAATTCCACCTTCTCAGTTTGTATAGCATTAATTGTTCTCTGTGCTCCATTGCAGTGTGACAACTCTCGCTCGTACTCATCATCTAGCCAGTCTGCAACAAATTGAAGTCTTAGGCAACCTGAATGCTTCTGTTTGAAAGGTGTAGATCATTTTGTGTCCTGTTCCCCTTCACAATTTGCTTTGCAGTAATTGTTTTGTTTCCTGCAATATGTCCTCAGTTCCTTCTTTATGGCTCTCATGTAGCCCATTACTAGGCATAACTGTGATGACATCCGTTAATTTCTCCAGTTATCAATATGTTATAGTATACTCAGTACATGTTATTTCCAGTCAAGTACATTGTTAAATATCCTGATTACTCATGACTTTTGTTGAGTCAACACTGCTAGCCCCAGATTCCAGCCAGGAATTCTTGCAAATAGTAGATGTTCTTGTTATCACCTCACACATTCATATTTGCTACAAGGGGTATTGATGACCTGTCATTTATTTCTAGCATAGGGCTATATCAGTTATTCATCACCTTTAGCAGTCTGCTATACAAGTGTTCACCAACTCTGTGAAAATCCTACCTTTGGCTTGTGGTATCATTGAAACTCATAATAAATTTCTTGTTTCAGGAAGAAAATGTCAACTACAACCTTTACAAACGATGTTTTGGGTGGGGTGTTAGGGGGAAAATGAAGCCTATTCCAAGAGTTTGTGTACAAGTCACACTGCACCTCTTTTGTGCTTTGCATTACATTCACTTTTCACCAGTTCTCCAAAAATATCAGCAGTTGAAAGGTATACAGTGTTCCACATAACTGATTGCTTCTTCGTATACTGTGCGAAATTTGAGTTAGTTAAAAAAACCTAATATATAAATGACATATTAGCAATTTGGTGGTGTGAATCGAATGGGTGTGCGCCCTTTGTCCTCCAGCAAACTTTATCAAAGTTTTTGAAATATTAATTCGGAACGATAAACAGGTGCATGTTGTCAAGAAGACAATTTTTCAGTATTTTATTGAAATACATTTGGCAAAATTACAGATTACAAAAGGAAATGGCGCATATCAAACGTTTTGCATTTCACTCTGTAGGCGCCCTATTCTCCATCATTGATTCAAACATAATGCTTTCAATGCACATTTCACAAGATTTATTAAAATTCAGAACTTATACTAAGAAAAATGTGACAAAAACATGTTGTTTCTAAAAAGATTCCTCTACAACTTTTTAATTCTAGACTTCAGACTTATAGACTTTCTAATTATAGACTTAGCTTTTACAGTTTCCTATATAAAATTTAAAAACCTGGGAAAGTTTGCTGGAAGTCAAAGGTCACGTGCCCATTCGATTCTGACCACCAAGTTACTAATAATACCATGTATAGATTAGTTTTTATTAATAAACTGCAATTTTGTACAATGAAATCGTGTTATGCAGAACATTAATTGTTTCTAGTGAACCTTGTGCAAATTTTGATGTGTCACATTAAAAATAGTAGGCATTGTGTAGCAAGGAATAACTCTGATGAAGACATTGGATTCACAAAGTGTTACCAATAACATATTCAACTTTTCGTTTATTTTAAAATGTTATTTGAATTGCAATGAATACTGTATATCGCGAACGATACTGCCATTTCTTCACTAATAGGAAGTATGTTTTATGCCATGTGTGTAATTAAGTTGTTTATAGTGGCATATTGATATTTCTACCGTATATTGAAGTGTATTTCAACACTGTCAGACAATGAATGGTAAAGTACCATTTGTTCAAAAATTCTGATTATGTGTCATTCACACACAATATGACCTCTGTAATAAAAAGTGTAATGTGGTCATGCATTAAATTCACAATATGGGTTCTGTTTCTAGCAATTTTTTAGCATGTCATTATTTTTATTACCGGACTATATTACATATACATGTAATGAACAAAAACGGCAATTATAAAAATTGTTAAATAAGTTTGTGAATTATTTCCACATATGTATAATAATGCATTGTTTCAAGGACAATTGTAAATTTTGTTCTTAGAAATATGGTTGTACGTTACTCAAATGTAATCTGATAAAGTTTAATAAAATTTAGGAACTGGAATAATAAATATACATAATATAATCAAAATGTAATAATGATGATATAATATTACTATTGATGTATAATGATAATGATTATAATCAAGGGTGGTATAATTGTAATATGTATAATTATCATGATAATAATTCAATAACGATGCAATAATAATATAATGAGTATATTGTAATTGGTAAAAACAAATAATTTATTAATTACAAGTTTCGTTTCAACATGACATGTAAATCAGACATTGCAATGTCTTATTTACATGTCATGCAGATTACATATCATACAGCGCTAATTAAAAATATGCACTAAAATTAAATTGTAGGCCTACACCACAAATATTGAGTAAAATAGCTGTCCTTGTAAATGTCATATTTGTCATGAAATAGTCATAAAAGCTACTAACACTAGTCCTTATTAATGATTGTAGCAAGAAAGACATTGGGAAAACTACAGGATAGGCCTTATTACGGGCCTAACCATGTTAAATCTACAGGCGAAGCAAGGGCGGAGTTAGCCTCGCAAACGTTCTCAACCTGCTTCATTTTAAAGTGCAGGTTGGGTGGCTGCTCCATTGAGGCTACCGTAACCTATTTCGGTGGTCATGGTCGCCGCCATCATGAAAAATGTGCCCAGATATCGATATATATCACTATCGGTTGTATCGATTGTACTCAAGCGGTGGCGCCATCTAACGTTGGATAACGCACATAAACGCGCACGATCTAGTCCCT
>JAQIWR010002275.1:0-11486 GCA_034695945.1 Glomeris hexasticha
GCCCATTTGGGCCCAACGCATAGCCCAACGGTAAAACCACGTTCCATTTACCAACGTTTTCATTTAATTTCTCCTTAAATATCGCGAATTTCTTAATACATCCAATTAAGAAGTTCTATAGTTTCTTGTCATGCACAACATATATTTTTTTTAGTTTTAGGCGGACTGTCCCTTTAATAGCAGGCAAAGGGTCCAAAACAGAATCTATGTAATTATGCATTTTAATGCTGCTGCATTTGATATGTTCGCAAAAATTCTAGTACGTACAGGTTAAAAAGTTCAGAACATTGGCGGTCCTAGACTCCGGTTCAACAGTGAACATAATTAACGGTGTTTTTATTCATCTAGCCACGATAACAGTTGAAATATTGATACGGTAGTAAGTGTGGCAGGTGGCAAAAGTGCATGTATAATAGGAGTTGCAAAGTTCCAGTTAGAGATTTATAACCATTATTCATAGTGTCGAGGCCTTAGTAATGCCTCATTTTTCTTACTTCGTCTTACTGGGTATTAAAAGAGGGAAATTGTTCCCGATTGTTAATTTTCAAAAGCATACAGCCTTTGTGAAATCTGTGAATGGAACAACCGAACAAGGTGAACCTTATTCTCCTTCTTCAGCAGGCATGACAAGACAGGAATATGTACTTTATTTGACACAGATAATTCCTCTTTATAGAAATATACTGGTGAATTGTTTCGCGTAAATTTGACTACGGATGTCCCAGCTGCATCATAGCCATACCCTCATCCCATTCAAAAACGGAAAGTTATTAATGTCATTATTAAAGGGATTCTTGATCAATGCATTATCTGACCGTCGAAATCATTATATTCTGCTCTGGACACATTGGTCTTCAAAAAGGACGGAACTTTCCGACTAGTGGTTGATTTTTGGAAAATAAACTAGGTAACAATCCTTGAATTGGAACCTATGCTTTAGTCCAGAATCTATTAGATGCTACATGTCAATAACACTATTTTTCAAAATTGTATATAAAACTTTTCTATCATTTTGTAATTCACCTATATCATCGCTATAAACGGGTAAAAGTGGCACAAATTTAAATGTGTACCATTTAGGTGTTAAAATACACCATTTTTTGCCAATGATAGACTTGGTTGATCCTTTCTGACATTCAATCTGCCAAAAAATTTCAGGACGATCATTCACTTCATACCTCAGGGACTGGAACACATTGCACTGGTTAAACTGGTCTGCGATAGACTAGACAAATTTAATTTTCGAATAAATCAAGAGAAATGCTAGCTCCTGCAGGAAGAGATTGAATTCTTAGGTGACACCAGATCTGCGGAGTAGGTTGAGCCGACAAATATTGCGGCTATATTATTAACCCTGGAATACTCACGTGCAATATTTTCGATACATACTCGCGTGGTGCCTGTCAGATCTGGTGATTCAAAAAAATATATATTATGATGCTATAATTATCTCAGAACATCAAGTTACTTGTGTGGCCTTCTGTTCAATTATTCTGCATGTCACAGAACATTTCATGATTTATTTAGTGAATGGCGCCTGGCAGGCGCCAAGGCGAGTAAATATGGAATAGCAATTTTGAGAGCCAAAACTGTTTAAAGCAATAAACAATCGTAAATTCTGTTTAATCTGTCAAAAATACATCCACAACGACAATATTGTACCTTCAGTGTGGTAGAAATGGCGACTAACGGTACTCAGCTGATTTAAAGTAGAAACTAGAGTCCATGATGTATTTAGTTTGACACTTTGTCCACAGATGGCGCCACTGATTTTTGCCATTTTTCTACTGCTCGCGTGGCGCCTGGCAAGCACCTATTCCACCCTGTTCACTTTGGGATGCCAAATAAGAAAAATAACGATACAGTGGGTCATAAATCCCAACAAAATCGATGCTATACAAAATTGTAGTCATTTTTAGGAAGATACTGAAAAGATAAACGCTCAAAAAATTTCCACTGAGATATCGCAAATTTTAGACACCTGGTGCCTAGAAAGCGCTGACACGAGCGTGCCAGGGTTAATAGGCTTGCCTAAGAAATATTGTCTGTGTTTTATCATAACATGTGATTAATATGATTGATAATTGCTGAATGTGCTTTTGTAAGGTTCCCTCGCGTTTTGACACAGGACTTACACTTCATTGCATGTGTCAACGGAATAGATAGAAGAAAAAACTTGATTGGAGAAACACTTAAGCTGCATTTACCGTCG
This sequence comes from Glomeris hexasticha, assembly GCA_034695945.1. Classification (NCBI taxonomy): domain Eukaryota; kingdom Metazoa; phylum Arthropoda; class Diplopoda; order Glomerida; family Glomeridae; genus Glomeris; species Glomeris hexasticha. The sequence continues at coordinate 2,213 of JAQIWR010002275.1, forward strand.
ACTTGAAATAGCAGTTGCAAATAGCTTCCATTTCTCTTTCTATCGGCGTTTTCGCTTGACACGCCCCCGCTGGTGCGATCCTCCAATCGGTGATCGTGGAAATTGCTGGAACCATTTAGGTTGCATGCTTTTGGTTCTGATCTGTTCCGGTTTAATTTTACCCGCTTTTGTTTGAGTGTTTCTGCTAATACCATATGCAATAGTGAAAAAAAAAATTTCGGACCTGGAATCGTGCATATTTTATATGGCTATCCTGCACTTGCACGATAAATGCATTAGCAAATTAATTGCGCTGCTTTCGAAAAACGCGATTTTAAAAGCGCTTCTGAGCATTCGCTTTGCAGCTATTTGCTGCCTGCAAAATCGACGATAAATGCAGCCTCATACCTTTATTTGACAAGCATTGCCCGCTAGTAGCCCACACTACTGCACACAGTACTGACGCTGATCACAGCAATCATGGGTGGCCATATCAACAGGGCTTCGCCCCTTTGTTGCAGCCGGCGGATGAACTACATGGTGACTCTCTGCATCACCGTCATGTTATCAACACCCAGTGTTGGTCGTTTTATATTCTTGGTTGTTGACAGCTGTCGAACCTTCCAACCCATTACAGGGTTCGCAGGAAGGTGCAAAGTGTAATGTCATGATTCACACTCCTGGCCCGGATCCAAATCCTGTCACTGGTTCTGGGAAAGGAAGAACCAGTTCACAGGCAACTAAACAGGACAGTGTCCAAGTGCAGGTTGCGCAACTCGTGGCAAAATGACTGGTTCCTAGACCGGTTCTAACCAGCATGGAAAGGACTATAAAAAGCTGAGTTGCCTGGCTAGCAGCACCACTTGCTTCAACTCTGCTATCCAACAGGTATCCTGCTGGTTCCTGCTCTCCTGAGGCGCCATATAGTGGACCATCCTCAACTCTGCTATCCAACAGGTATCCTGCTGGTTCCTGCTCTCCTGAGGCGCCATCTAGTGGACCATCCTCAACTCTGCTATCCAACAGGTATCCTGCTGCTTCCTGCTCTCCTGAGGCGCCATCTAGTGGACCATCCTCACATCTGCTGGTGGACTGTCTTCAATTCTGCTCCTAAACAGTGGGTGCTGAACAGTGGTCCTCAAGTGCAAGGACCCCTACAGACATCAGTGATTACCCACAAGCAGAGGATATCAACAATAGTATTAAAGCGCAGTATACTCTCAGATATATCTTGAAGTGGAAGATATCCAAATAAACGAGAGTACCTGAAGTTTAAGATACCCCTGAAGAAGTTAGGGATCAGACAAGAGACTGGTTCCTGACAATTACAGGACATGAAATTGTAGAGGGAGCTATTTCTTATACAGTGGTCAACTTTTCAGGTTTAAACCCATTATAAAGGCATGGCAGTGTACTATAAAATGAAGTAGGCTAAACATTGAGGGTGCGCAGGTGGTCAGATTAAACAGGGTAACTCCTGTGTAAATTCATGGCACTTTTCGGTTCTATGAGAAAACGGTCAACTTTGTCAGGTGGTCAGCAAGTAAGGGTGGTCAAGTTAGCAGATTTCACTGTAAATTTCTAAATATGTCGACCACATGTTAAAGTTGAAAGGATTTTTTTGAACCACAAGTGGTCAACATGCACAGGTTTCACTGTATTTCCCTGCAGTGGTAGGAACAAGCTATTTCAGATTCCTATACTCCATTTTGCTATTACGAACGAGGAAGTTGACTGCATTACAGATAGGGGGTTTCGTGAGATACATGCGCGCTCCGATTGTCATCCAATCTCCGAACAGTGACGTCACATTCGTCCCTCTAGTATTGTAAAGGGCCAAGCGAGGTTGGCTTACCTGCATAGGCGTGGAGGGCAACGACCGATCGCCTGACGAACAACAAGTCACCTACGTGACGTCAAAGGGCCGCTGGCGACGTCTAGAACCTTCGAGAATCCCCCAGAACCAGCTGCAAAAGGAAAACAACGGGATTAAGCAAGGAACGTTCTAGAAGAGGAAGGGAAAGGGGTATAAAAGAGGGAGCGCGCGAGAGAGAGAGAGAGAGAGAGAGACTTGCTAGGGGAACCGCTGCCCGAGCGCATGCAAGTGCAATTGTATTAGCAAAACGTCTTAAGATATCTTGTGTTAAGTGCAATAAACGGACCTGTGCAATAAATAGGGGAATTCTGAACTGGGTGGCTGTGTAGCGTGACTTACGGTAATTACGTCTCGGCGAACGGGATCACTGACGGCGAGAGATCGGACTCCAGTAAGGCTGACAACGCGGACCGGCCGGTTACCGCCAGGCAGCTCCTGCAACCAGGACGAGAAACTCAGATAAGTGAGACGTAATCGGCTAGGATACCTTGTAATTTGGGGGCCCGTCCGGGATCCACGTCATTCCTACGTGTGGAACCCCGGTTAGCGCTGCACCTACTCGAACGATGGCGCCGAAACGCCGCCGAAATGTCACGCCCGAAGAACCGACGGTGCCGCGACGATCTGGACGCGAAACGCGACCGCCCCTACGTCGACAACAGACGCCGCCCCTACGCCGACAACAGACGCCGCCACCTACGCCAGCCGCCGCCGACCGTCCACCGGCAAACCCCGACCGACCGAACGAGGACCCTGCACCTGAGGGAGCCGCAACGGCGGCGAACGACGACCTGCGCCAAGCCACGGCTCTGCTCCTTGAATTGGTACACACCCACGTCCCTGCTCGTTCCACCTTCACGGAGACCATCGCAGAATGGCTGGACCAACTCCCACTCGGCGATCGCCGAAGGCAGCGCGCACCTGCACCAGCAGCTCACGGCCCAACGCGAGACCATCAGCGGCGACCAGCACCAGCCGGGGACGCACGACAAAGACCATTCCAACGCCGACCACCGTCACCACCATCGCGCCACTCTCGGAGACGACAACCTAACAGGTCCCCATCACGGTCGCCATCACGCTCGCGGACGTCCGCGTCGGTCTCGTCCGAGTCATGGCCCTCCGAAGATGGGAACAGGCGTAAGCGCGCGCGTCGTCGTTCCGTTTCCCCATCGCACTCCCGTCATCCCAACCGAGATTCCCCGCCTGCCGATCGGCGCGATTCGCCCCCCCCGTCGTTACCACTCCCGAGAACCGCTCGCACACGGCCCCGACACGCACGGCGACTGGGGTGACACCCATTGGCATGAGCCGGTACGCGACCAACGCTCGAACGGACCCTTCGCCCCCGCTAAAGTTAAAATTCAGCTCCCCACATTCGCCGGACACACGGACCTTCGCTCCCCTGGCGCGTTTATTCAGGTGGTAGTCCGATACGGTCGTGCGAATTGGCACACCGAAAATCAAATGCTCGACAACATCCTACCCGTGGCGTTCATCGGCACTGCGCTTACTTGGTATGGGTCCTTACTGCTCTATAGCTGGGAAGATTTCGTGAACGCATTCCGAGATGAATTTATCTCTCGCGAGTTAGTAGACAGTCTCGAGAGACAGCTCGACCATAGGATGCAACTCCCGACTGAACCTCTCCCCCAATTCATTGGAGTTATCGCCAGCTTTTATGCTGAGTACAAACCCCAAACCCCCGACTACGAGGTCGTCCGACGAATTCTACATCAGGCCCACCCCGATTACACTCCCTTCCTCCACAACCTCCAATACGCCACCGTAACGGAGGTCAGCGCCGCAGCTCACAAGATTCAGGCCCTCGTAACCACGCAACGGACGTACTACCGCACCTGTCTACCCGTCCGTCCCATGACCGATCGATTTAACCACCCGGCCGCTTACCCTGGTTACCCCCCCACCGCTTATGACGCAACAGCCTCGTCCGTTCGCGCACTCACTACCCCACCTTCCCCCTCCGACCACCGTCGCTAACGCGCAGCAAGGCCTTTCCCCTGCTCCCCTCGGCCCTCGTCCGATAGACCCTGCACCACCCGTTGGGTCCGGTGGTAACGCGCAGCCACTCGGTCGGCCACCACCGGGCTGCTGGATCTGCTCCGAGAGGGGACACATCTCCCGTGACTGCCCAAAAGCGACCTGCTCTTTCCCCCCCCCCTGCACCGCCAAAAAACTAATGGTTCCCACTCCTCCTCCCTCGACTGAGAGGAGTGGGACCACTAAGCACGACTGGCCTCTCGTTAAACGGTTACGAGGGCACATACGACAAGACGGCAAACCTCTCCTCCACCTCCGCGTCGGTAACCACACCACGGTCGGACTCGTCGACACTGGGGGCGAGCCTTCGTTATTACGCATGGACCAAATCGACAGAGACGCCCAAACGGCTATTCAACCTAGTGGGGTCAGACTCCTCTTCGGACCCCTGCAGGGACAAGTGGTAGGGCAGATCCAACTGCCTGTAAGATGGAAAGGGGGTTTCTGTCAACAACGCTTCGTGTTAGTCCCCAACCTGCCTGACCGCGTAATTCTAGGGAGGGATTTTATCTGGGACCAGGGGATTATCTTAGACTTAGGCACCTTCACGTGGGCCACACACCGGCCTGCGATGCGTGGCCACTTTACCGTTCCCGAGTGCGACGTATACTCCGACCGCCCCGTCGAGGTCATGTCTCTAAGCACTCTCTCCGACGACCCTCTTTCATGGGATGTGACGTTACGAGCATCCCAGTGCCCGCCCCAGTACCATCCCGCCTTACTAGAAGTCCTCCTCGATTTTCAGCACCACTTTACAAAACAACCCGGCAGGACCCTCCGTTACCGACACCAGATTCCCACCGGAGATGCCTCCCCGATCCACATCCCCGCCCGTCCAATGAACCAGGCGAAACGCGACCTCCTAGATAGTGCCATGGCTGAATTGTTTGAGCAAGGGTTAATCGAACGAGCGTATGGCCCGTGGTCCTTTCCCCTTAGTGTTAGTTCCGAAAAAGGAAGGGGGGTTCCGCCTTTGCATCGATTATCGTCCCCTGAACGCGATCACGCGCCCCGACCAATACCCGATGCACCACATACAGGACATTCTTGCTAACCTAGGACAGGCGCGTTATTTTACCACTTTCGACCTGTCTAAGGGGTATATGCAAGTGAAGATGGATCCCGCTTACAAAGAGAAAACGGCCTTCGCTACCCATAACGGCAAATGGCAATTCGTGCGGATGCCATTCGGGCTTTGAAATGCGCCGGACACGTTCCAACGCCTGATGGACGACGTCCTTGGGGAAGCTGCCTGGAAATGGGCCATCGCCTATCTGGACGACATAGTGGTCTTCTCAGCCACTGTCGAGGACCACATCTGCCATATTCGAGACATTCTGACACGGGTCACGCAAGCAGGACTAGCGCTACACCCTACCAAACACCAGATCTGCACCACCACCTTCCATTTCCTGGGTCATGTGATTTCCCCCGACGGGTGCCACCCCGATCCCCGGAAAGTCGAGTCTGTAAAGACATTTTCCCGACCCCAAACCGTCACCAACATCCAGCGTTTTATGGGCCTCGCCGGGTATTACAAGGCTTTCATCCCTCATTTCTTCGACGTAGGCCAACCTCTTTTCGAGCTTTTAAAGAAGGGAGCCCCCTGGGTGTGGGACACTAAGCAGCAGACCGCGTTTTCCGCCTTAAAAGCAGCGCTAGTCGACTCCGCCGGCTTAGGATTACCCGACCTCAACCGTCCTTTCCTCATCCAGACAGACGCCAGTCGCGTAGGGTTAGGCGCGGTCCTGGCCCAAGAACGTAATTCCGTAGTTACCCCCATTTGTTTCATCAGTCGAGGGTTGAAGCCGGCTGAACGCAACTACACCACCACCGAGCTAGAATGTCTAGCGGTAATTTGGGCCGTCCGTCGTCTAGCTGCATACATAGAACACACGCATTTTATTATCGAAACTGACCACCAACCATTACAGTGGTTGATGAGCCTCAAAGAACCTACCGGACGCCTGGCTCGGTGGGCGTTGCGTTTGCAGGGTTTATCTTTCAGTATACGCTATCGCAAGGGGGTCCAGAATACAGTTGCAGACGCCCTCTCGCGTATCGGCTCGCCGGGTGAAGACGAGACCCCCACAGCACATGCCATCCAAATATACACCTCTTGTTTAGTACCTACCCCAACAAACGATCTCCCGTCCGAGAACGATATCCGAAGAGGTCAGGCCCTTGACCCCTGCCTTCAATTGGTGAGGAAAGTAGTAGAGTCCTGTAGGCAAGCCGCACACCCCGCAGACGCCGCACGCGTACGGAGATGGGGTCCCCACTGCGGCCTCGAAGACGGGTTGTTGGTTCAATACCGGCCGTCCTCCGGAAAGCATCCACACCACCCCACGTCTGTAGCACGGGTGTTAGTCCCAGGGACACTGAAATGGGAAATTATAAGGGGGTATCACGACACGGTCCTGGCCGGCCATATGGGGACTAAACAAACCTTGCACCGTTTACGAGAACGTTTTGCTTGGCCCGGAGTGACTCGCGATGTGCGGAGGTATTGCAGGGGCTGTCTCCTCTGCCAGCGAGCGAAGCCACAAACCGCCAAACGCTTCGGACGGCTGATACAACTGCCAGTGGGAGGGCCAGGAGAAACGCTGTGCGACGACTTGATGGGACCCTTCACGATGAGCAAATCACGAAACATATTCTTGTTAGTTACCGTAGACCAGTTCACCAAATGGCCCGAAATCTTCCCCTTACGTACGGGAAAAATGGCTGCCGTACGGGAACGGGTCCTGGAGGTCTGCTGCCGTCAGGGTTTTCCCCGGTACGTCCTCTCCGACAATGGACCGCAGTTCGTCGCGGATCTATGGTACAGCTTGTGGCAACATCTAGGGGTCCAGACTAAATTCGTAACTCCCTACCACCCCCAAGCGAATTATACAGAACGGGTAAACGGGACACTAAAAACCATGCTTAAGACATTTACCGAAACTCACTCAGACTGGGATGTCCGCCTCCAGGAGTTCGCTTTCGCTCTTCGGACAGCCGAGAGCGAGTCCACCCATCTGGCACCATCAGAAATTCATCTCGGTCGTCAGTTGCGCTTCCCATGGGACCTGGTTAAAGACACAAATCAGTATCAAAATCAATCCACCGACCCCTTAGAATACGTCGCAAAATTGGGACTGGTATTGCAATTCGTCCAAAACCAGGTAACGACCCGATTCCAGTCCGTACATGAGCAGAACGCCAAACGGTACAACACCAAACGACGAGTGGCCGATATGCCGGTCGGCAGTCTAGTATGGCGTACGTCCCACCCACTTTCCAATAAGGGAGCCCGATTTTCAGCTGCGTTAGCAAAACGGCGCGATGGTCCTTACATTGTTACGGCTAATCCCTCCCCAAACGTGCGCGAAATTCAAAATAAGACGGGCAAAACCGCACCATTCTTAGTGAACGTAGCCGATTTACGCCCATATGTTGACCCTGTAATCCCGGGTCTGGACCTTCCCCCTCCCCCTAAGGACCACGCCCCGGTCACCCAATGGCGGTACTCCCTTCGCCCTCGCACGGCTCCATGACGCACCCCTTGGTACGAACGGCCGCGCCGCCCACTCGTCGTGTTGCCCCGTCCTGCGACGCTGACTCCTCCCCTTTCCTCGTCCCTGTTCCCGCCTCCCTGTCGCGTCGTTCGTCCTATCCAACAGGGCCTCTTCCCCCAGGAATGCGACCACCTGGACCATACCTTGCGACCACCAATTCCCAGAAAAAAGCCTGTAGATCCGGGTCCTCCTTCTATAAAAACAGCTCCCGCATGCATCGCGCCCTTTTTCTCTCGTCACTCTGGCCCTGTTGCCATCCGCCGTCTGTGGTACGACTACACCTACACACCCAGGTAGTTCCCGTCGCGTTGTCCCTTATAGTCGTTTTAGTCGCTTGCCTAATACTGGATATGTTTCCCTTTAGTGATCGTAATGTCCCACTCTCGTAACTCGGTTAATTTACCCGTTCTTCGGTCCATACAGCGATCGCCAGTCGCCCGCATTTTCCCACATGTTACCGCCCGTCGCAGCATCGACTATCGCTCGTTAACTGCACCAATCCTTCCCCCAGGCGAAGAAATCCCTGTTTTCGCTGGTCAATACTTCTGGTATATCTGCTACTGCGACGATATTATTATCCTGCCCGCGTTTGACGGTGCGACCCGGGTTTTTGAGGGTACTGTTGCAGACGACGCGCTTCGTTTCCTTGCTTTGTTTACGGCCGCCTGGGTGGGTTTAGTCGGGCCTTTTGCGCGTCCTTCCACCAACCCGTTCGCGCCTAAAATGGGACGAACCAAGAACACTGCGCGTAAATCCCTACCGCCTTTCCTACCACACTTCGAGAACGTCCGACCACGTGTGCTTCAAGAGATGCGACGCGACTTTCACGGCCGGGCCTACCGCTCATCGGTGGACTTCTTCAACGCCATCGCGCAGTCCCCACCGCAGAACGATCCACGAGACAGGCGAGCGGTACTGAGACGAACGTTGACGACTACCTTCACGGTCCTGCTGTCCGGGTTTTGGACCGTCACCGGTCGCGAGCCGTCAGCCGGCCTGGGTGATGCTGCGGAGCTGTCGCTCGACAAGTGGATGGCGCAGGCGGCTCCAGCCTTCGCAGAAGCAGCCGCGAACATCGTCAACCAAGGTCCAGATACCGCGAGAGAGGAGACTGCGTCGTCCGATTTGGAAGACGAAGATGACGACGACGAGCCACGTGCACCTTCCCGCAAGCGGCAACGGCCATCTTCCCCCGACATAGGCAGCGATGACGACTCCACCCAGCCATGGCCACCTGGACCAGACGACGAAGGTGAAGGTTCGGCTAGCTGTCCCGTCCTCGTGATGGATTAGAGAAAAGACAATGATGCCCATCCACGCAGACCCGTTCGTTACCATTTCGATTAGGCTTACATCTAGCGTTGTTTGTTGCCGTCTTACCGCCATGTTTTCCTTTCCGTCTTCTTCGTGAATCGCGTGTTAGTAGTTGGTGGCGGGTAGTCAGGTCTCACCGGGAGAGTGTTCGTTTTCACGAATCGTTTTATCGTTTTAAGTTCCGGGAAAGTGTTCGTTTTCACGAATCGTTTGTAATCGTTTTAAGTTCCTTTTCGTCGCTCGTGTTATCACGAGGCGAGTTGTTTTTCGCCTTTACTTCCGGTTGTTACTAATAACGCTCTAGCTGCGCGCTCTCTCGGACCCGTCCAAACGTTCCTTTCTAAGGGGGGGAGAGTTGTAAGGGGCCAAGCGAGGTTGGCTTACCTGCACAGGCGAGGAGGGCAACAACCGATCGCCTGACGAACAACAAGTCACCTACGTGACGTCAAAGGGCCGCTGGCGACGTCTAGAACCTTCGAGAATC
>JAQIWR010002276.1:0-11485 GCA_034695945.1 Glomeris hexasticha
AGCAGACGACGATGTAGCCTACATTAGGGCGGGGCAAGGGCGTAACTAGCCTCCTCCGCGCCAACATTCCGGCTTCATTTTGAAAGCATGGGAAGGATAGCTCGTGCTCCCTCCATACTACTCTAACCTCCTTGCTGAAAACAACGAACGATGTCGATCGCATAGAAGCAAAACCGCAAAAGTGAATGAAAAGACGTTGACCAACGGGTTTAGTTGAAATTTTTTAATTTGGTATCGGCGGCGATGGTGACGGGACAACCAGTTTTAAGCTGTTCCATGAAGCATCGCAACTCCCTCGGCAGATTGGCAAAATGCAGGGGTGCCACTAAGAGAAAAACTAGCACAATGGCTGACGTCACCACTTTGATGCAGTCCCGCACTGAGGCTAGCTTTTCCCTACTGTATGCCAATATATAGAATAGGTTTCTTTATTTTTAGTTTCAGTTGTAAATAGTTCATCATGATGGGGTTTTCAGCAATTAAAAGATGTTAATTTCCACAATTTGCTTTTGCTAGAAAAATTGGCAATTCCTGTGGGCGATTTAATTACAAAAATAGTTTCTGTACGAGTGAAAAACGAGTTTCCCAAATTCTCAATGAAAATGATTTTTCCCTCATAACTCATAAACTATTAAAGATATCAAAAATCCGGCAACAGAGTGCTGTGTGGAATAACATGTAGAAAATTCATATGGTAGAGATTTAGATTATCTAGTCTAGAAAATGTATACAGGGTTTCGTACTGCAGCCGAAATTGCCAAAAATTGTCAATATTTGCGAATTTTTTTGCGAAGTTTCTGTAAAACGCATAGAAACATACAAAAGCCCAAATAAAAGAACGTGTTTTGAACTATTATGTCTAATTTATTGGTGTTATTTGCGATTTCTGGCTTTCAACAATGCCCATTTAACGAACATCATGTTCACGAACTCAGAATACTCTCGACCTAGACAGCTAACCTCCGATGAAAACGTGATCCCATCTTAAATGGTATGAAACCAACCAAAATTACATTAATTTCATTTTTAAAATCTGAATAAAATTAATCAGAAATGTACTGTGAAAGTCTATGGTCTATGGTGGAGAATATTAATTTTTCTTTGTCCATAGACTTCATCATTAATATTTTTTAAAACCTCTGTACTGGAAAGTCTGTCTATGTAGGAGTATACATGTGTTATGTTATTAGTAAATTATATTTGGAAAACTGTGTTGTGCAGTACATATTTTGAATCTTAGAATTTCGTGTAATACATTTTCCTCTTTATGATTTGTATTTTGAATTGAAAATTATTTAATATAACTCTGTTCCCTGAACATTGTCAAAGTGCAGTAGTTTTGTTCCATATTTAGTTATTTATTTTAATTTTTAAATATTTATGATTTTTAATTATTTATTTTAATTTTTAAATATTTATTATAATTTCTAATTATTTATTTTAATTATTAAATATGTATTATAATTGTTTACTATAGTTAAATAATTACTTTAATGTGAATTGTTTACTATAAGCTTAATTTAATATTTACTATATATATATATCTTTAATTATTTACTACAATATTTAATTATTTACTACAACTTTTAATTATTTACTGCAATTATTAAATGTTTATAATTATTAATTGTTATTATGGCAGTGAACGTATATAGATATTTATAAATTAATACAACAAAACAGTTTCCCAAGCAAAGGTATTGTTTTGAGAGAAAAACCTTTTTATTTGTTACACCTGTTCATATATGGAAACAAGTGACTTCCCAAGAATATTTATTGCTCAGATCCACATTTAAGTTATGTAGGTAGCTTATTCTCATGTAAATATACAATGATTTGCCTGAATATAATAATTAGCGTTCAACAAGCAGCACCAAACCTACGACGAGATACACATGTATATGTTCATGTATATGTCATATACACATAAGAGAGCACAGGGCAATGACGACTCATTGTGGTGACGTCAGACAGCCTGGGTGTTAGAGGCTACACCCCAAGTAACCTACCTCCTAACCTATTCGCCTGCGTGGCGGAATCCAGGTGGCGCACCTAGCCACCTATCGCGTCGCAAAATGGCGGACGAGGGAATTCTACCAATCAGCTACGAAATTCGATTGTGGCGTAACGGAAAAGAACGACGAAAAATGCCGCATATAGACACTCTGAGTTCGCCGAGCTAATATCTGAGCTAATTCCTGATTGGTTTAACTCCCTGCTCCGCCATTTTTTATAGTTCAAGCACTTGCCACCAGGCGTCACCCACCGTGGCGGCGCGCGTGTTTCCGAAACATCCCCCAGTGGATGCGTGGGCGCGGCTTGGGAGGACGGCGCTCACGCGCAATTGGCGGAGCCGCTACGCTCTCCCATTGGTGCGTTCGCCTGCCGCGAAAATCCAAAACACACATTTATCGTGATCATGTTATTCGTAATTCTACCGGTTTATTGCATGTAGCGCGTTCCTGAAAAATTAAAGTACGTCGAAGCGTTTGTGAGGAAATTATTTCCAACTTTTGTGGAGATTACTGATAGAATTTGCCAGTTAAGAAAAATTAAATGCGGTTTTTTGCAAATCTCAGTGTCCTCCCACGCACTAATTACGCCCTTGCTGCAGCGCTACTTAATAGAAATAAAAGCAAAAGGGGCGTAAGTGAATTCTGAGCGTCCTTTGCATGGAAATTTGATCTCGGAAAATTATTTACCTGTGGATTCAAATTTGTTTTTCCAAGTCTCCAATTGTTTGAAATAACAATAAAATGTTTTTAAAGCATTTACAGCAGAAATCAAAAGTATTATTTTATTAAACGCGTTGTTAAAAAATTAATAAAATTTAGAAATTAGTAATAAAAATATAGGTTTACAACTGTCTAATTATTTTCCAGTGAATTTTATTATCACGGAAATAGGCATAAATACCACTGGAGACTGTAAATGACCACCCAAAAATGTGTTTGCTTCATGCAGATTGGTAGTTATTTTATTTATGATAATCAATGCAAACATTTTCTGAGTTTTGTTATTCATACATTTTATGAAATGCCTGTGCTCTGTTAATAAATAAATAAAATTCACTGGAAAATACTGTATTAAATTAGGCAGTTGTAAACCTATATTTTTATGCGTGGAAGGACACTGGGATTTGCAAAAAAACGCATTTAATTTTTCTTAACTGGCAAATTCGATCAGTAATCTCCACAAAAGTTGGAAATAATTTCCCCGCAAACGCTTCGACGTACTTTAATTTTTCAGGAACGCGCTACATGCAATAAACCGGTAGAATTACGAATAACGATAAATGCGTGTTTTGGATTTTCGCGGCAGGCGAACGCACCAATGGGAGCGCGCAGCGGCTCCGCCAATTGCGCGTGAGCGCCGCCCTTGGAAGCCCCGCCCATGCATCCACTGGGGGATGTTTCGGAAACACGCCGCCTGCCAAGCTTTGGCCAAAAAAAATTTCTACCCGTTTTTGCGGAGGGGAGCAGCCAATTGACGGTGACAGCCAGATGCAGTCGTAACGGTCGTTTCACCGGCTCGATCGTAGGCGTTACGTTCAAAATCTCAACCCCCCATGGGTGATTTGGCCATCAATCCGCGCAAAGAAAGAGTTCCATCGACAAATCCGTCTCGACGGTCAACCATTGCGAATTGATTAACATACCAAATAGCCATTCTCTATAGTTCATCACTCCGAAGAACATAATAAAAAATTTTCGTTGACTTGACGGTCCCTTTAATTATTACGTCATTTGCTACCCAAAAATCACAAAATCATGTCGACTGGTGTATTTTCTGATAATTATATTTCTTGATTTGTGTGAAACGTGGTTTAAAAGTCTATAGAATACAGTTGTTTCTTGGAAATAATGTTTATCGATAAATTTATAAAAATGCCTGCCACCTCATGATAAAGTGTGATTAACTTTCTCATACCCTAGCTACCTGCCTATAATTTTTATCAGGATTTGGGGATGGCCCCTTAAACAAACTAGAAGTCAGACCTTGTAAGAATCGAATAGAAGACCTTGCACGCCAAAAGTCTGGTGCGGTCAATTTTTTCAACTGCCTGTTGCACTAAACCACTCATTACACTTGCACACAATTCCTTCGTTATCAATGATGGATTATTGCAAGTTATGAAGTGGACAACCACCTGTAAATGTGTAAATTGTAATACTTGTCTATATGCCTTGTGTGTGCTAAGGTGTGTGTTTCTTTAATTACCTGAAGACCAGTCATAGCAGCTTCACGTACGATGGAACCTCTATCCCCTCCTTGGCTATCACAGGTATAATCTTGAAGATTCCTCAGAAGACATTCAAAAAGTGAATGCGCTGAACTTGTACCGTACATTGCATCTGAAACGATAACATTTTCATATCCCGCTAATTATTCACATAGCTATATTAATATATACCCGAAATGTTTACGACGGTGCAAATATGCGATAGGGACGCGACAGCCTCACTTCTTGCAGACACCCACACCATTGTTTTTGGGGTAATCCTGGTACCCTCCAGAAGGCCTTTAATTACAAGGTCTTCTCGACCGATAAACATAAACCTTGGCATTGCACCTGAAAGATTAAAAACTCGGTAAATATGCACCATTTATGAACGAAATATGGTTCTTTTTGCACGTACCTAATGCCATTGCTAATCCCATACCAGTATTGCAAGAATTACTGCTTATCTTTGATATATTGGTCCACAGTGGAAAATTCCACTGTGGACCAATATATCAAAGATATTCCCGGTAAAGCTAGTTCATCTGCACCGCGATAATATTCTAAACAAAACGGCGGAAATGCGGAAACGGCCGCGGCTTGACTTCGTACTTCCGGGAAATGGAAGCTGTCACTGAACATATTCTGCCCCGTTTCTGGAAACGGTAAACGTTTTTATAATAACAGGTAACATTTAAAAGTACAATCTAACCCACCTAGAACTGAATCACCGCGAAATGGTAGTTTGACCAGTGAAGATTTCTCAAACAGACAGAAAACTGCTTGCTTTAAAAATTGTTAGTTCAGCTCCGAGACCTTTTATCATGCCATTGCGGTTAAGATGTCCTACAATTTCTTTTATATTCTGAACATGATGTTCACCTTGTAAAATCAATATTAATCTAATATTAGTATTTACATAATATTCAACTTTGAATACACATTGAAAGGCTACATTTTACCAAGGACTGTGGCAATTGGGGTTTCATTGTGCACAAGTGCCAACGCGTGAATGATTTCAGCAACGGCAAGAATTGATCCGTGCCGGTAGTTAACATCCAGCCCTGTTGTCAAGGGCAAGAGGAAAGGCAGAACTTCCTCAATCATCAATTTTGGATGTTTTGGTGTCAGATTGTGAAGAGCTTTTGCAGTCAGTTCACGAACCGCATCATCCCAATGGTTGATTTTTTGTTGGACGAGATCGATGTTTGATTAGCGCATTCGTATATTCAGGATACTGCGCGATGAACACGCTGCAAATGGTTAGATAATTTAGAAAACGGTATACCAACTTCTGTAATGTTACGAGGAATGCTAACTAAAGTACAACATTCCTCGTAACATCCCAGGCAACACAATTGGTGACCGAAACGTTTATATTTGGTTCTTTTGTGGTTGGTTGGTTTTTAACGTTTAATTGATGTTATTATGCGGTTATACTTTAGGTCCATTTTTAGTTTCAACAAAACGTTTTTTCTGGGTACAGGGAATAACGTTTCATGCGCGTTTCTTTTTGGCTGAAGATATTGTTGGGCAAATTTAAACGTACATAAAACGTTGTGGAAAGTCCTTCCCCTGCCCATGGTAACTGGAATGCTAATTGCTTCCTGCCCGTGGTGCATCCAATCGGAGGGGAAGCGTTGTCTCTTCTGATTGGCTGCCAATTGTGGCGGTTGGGATTTTCAAATTCTTAGACACTTTTCAGTAACAGACATTCAAGCAAACAATTTTCATCGTTCAAGGCAGCTGTATTGATTTTAATAAGTTCTGCGACTTTGTAGGTAAATATGATGTAATGTGTGTAGTATCACAACTCAAGTGACTTCCATAATTATAACAATTTCTGCCTTTAATCCATAGAAACTGTATTATAGTGCTCAACTTGCCAGTGCTCAACTTGCTCAACTTGCCAGTGCTCAACTGCAAGTGGGTTATAAGTAAGTACACAATTTTAAATACATAAGCGGGCTTAAAATGTATGTGTAATTTATGTTTATGGAGTTTGCTGAAATTAATATTATTATTTTTTTTACAGCGGAATCGTTATACAAGTTTTCTGGTTTTTATATTACCTGTATGCTAAGATCACAAAAGTAAGTTTTTCCGACTTACTTTATCGTGGTTTTACTTTGTGTGCATAACAAAATCATTTTAGTGTGCTCACTAATTTTTATGGATAAGGTGTCATACCTTCATCAATATATATTACAATCACAATTGCTAATTCCTGTAGATACTAAGGCAAATCAATTGATAAGGCAATTTATTTTTAAAAGAGGCAATAGTTATTCAAAATTCGAAATGTATAAAATTAGAAGCCTGATCGTATCTAACTGTAACCAAGCCAAGGAGTTATAAGTGTGGTTCAGGAGTTCCGAATGCGGTCCACAGAACGTCGTCGTCATACTTGAATCGAACGGCACTTCCCGCCGCCATGTTGCTGGTGGTTTTGAACTGCGTTCTATATCGTGTTGCTACATCGAGGTACGTAGCATCGCGTCCGTAAACAATTCCCACGTAAAATTGAATTAGGGAGTTGCAAAAACAACGATGCGATTATAAAATGATTTTATTGCGGAGAATCAAATTGTTTACGAACGCGATGCTACGTACGTCGATGTTGCAACATTGATAACACCATAGCACTCAGTTCAAAACCACCAGCAACATGGCGGCGGCACGCATGCGCAGAAGCGCGCCGTTCCATTCCAGCAAGGTTAATCGATTCAAGTATGACGACGACGTTCTGCAGAACCGCGTTTGGACCTCCTGAACCATACTTCTAACTCCTCGCTGTAACTAACATCATAACACTAACGATTACAACAATTTTTATTTATAATTATTTTTGCATTACGTATTGATTTGTTCTAGTACAATCAAGAGTGTATGGTACAATGAAGTAATTCAAGTGTTAGCTTAGTGCTGAAATTGCCTTCCCAAGGTTCCTCCTAAATATTGTAGATACATTGACGAATTGCAGAATTAATTTTTATAACTAAATACAGTGTAATTTGATAATTAAGACTTTCATTGAAAGTGTATCTTAAAAATAATTTTGTTGAGCTATAAGTGAGAACATTTTGTAGATACTTCATTATATTTTTCTTGCAGTTATTTTCATTTTTTGGTGAAATTTAGGTGAAACTGCTGCTAAGAATGTAATGTTTTACTGCCATTTGTTTGTAAATTAGTTTTGGGAGGGTCTATTGTATTTATAAAATTTGGCTGACTCCACAATTACTAATTCACAAAGTAATGATATCCTTACCCAACAAATGTATTAATATGTTTAAATCAAATAACATTTTCCTATATTGCCATGCAATGTGGGATGATCAGTCACCACACAATTTTGATCAATAAGAAAACAGTTACAGCGCTTAATTGATAGATAATTTTCCGTTATTCTCCAAATGTCTATGCAACCAGCCGCTATTCGACAATATTCAAGTAGTTTAATTAAATAGCCTGTTTACTAATGTTTATGACTTGTGTTTGCAGAATATGGACGAACACTTCATCTCATCTTATGACAACAATAAATGTTTATTGCGTATTTAGTATGTTATGATAATCGGAGCATGGCATTGTTTATACAAACATTGTAGAATTCATATAAGTGGTTAATAAAGATATTTTTGAATTCATAAATATGAGTGACTTTGAATTTTCAGTGAATTTAATATGTTCACACATACATGCACCTTCATTTACAAATTTTCACATTCAGGTTTTTGTATAGGTTTTTGTATTGGAAAAGCTGCTGGTCTTCGTGGAGAATACTTTAATTGTCCATAATGAAAGTGAAATTCGCATGGAATTGTAATTCTAGAAATATATTTTTGTATTTCAATAATATTCCTGTATTTTCCGGTGTTAAGTATTGGATTATTAAACCACATTTCGAACAGTGTATTGTTTGTTAACAGCAACATTGCATTTACATTATTTTCTAGTATTTTGCAGTGTTAAGTATTGAACACAAATACTTAACACTGCAAAATACTAGAAAATAATGTAAATGCAATGTCATTTCTTGATTTATTCAGGATAGCAAGATACCGCAATAAATAAACGTGAAAAAAACGTTTCTTTTAGGTCAATAACATAAGTAAATAAAACGTTCCTAACGGCATATGAACGTTAAATGCACGTTTTTTGAAGGCCCAAGTTAGTCAATTGGACGTCAATTGAACGTTTTATTGGTGCTACCACCCCTAATTAGAGGAACTAGAGCACGTTTTATGTACGTTAATAAAAACGTTATTTTAACGAAAGTTACGTTTTGGAAAAGCATCAAATAGACATACTTAAAACGTTTTTGTGTTGCCTGGGATATGGTTCGTACGCTGTCAATTTTACCTGAGCCGTAAATAAGAATGAACTCTGTTAGACACAGAAAAGTAGTCGGCAGTTGTCAGGATATCTATGCCGTGAGGAAATGTACCTTGTCTTCCAACATTTTCCTGAAATGCTGCCGAAGCCGCGCGACGGCAATTTACCTATTCAAAAAAATAATCATACATATTTAAATGTGAAAATGTGTATTCATGAACACAGAAATCCCATCAAAAATACCAACTTCTCGGTCAAAAACAGTGACGACAAGCAACCCGTTAGCTATGTCGGATACGTATGGTTGCATTTCAGAAGGTTCGTAGGCACGTGCAAAGGCCCAGCAAACATAGCAAGCGGCATCTCTAACATGGGATCCAATGGAGAAATTGCCTCTTTGCTCGTCGTACACCAAAGCTCGTAACACGATCGGAACAACTTCCGCAAGCCTCTGAGGTAACAGCAGGCCTCGTCTTCCTGTGTTATGCAATAATACGTTAAGCAAGAAGTAAACACATTATAGTCGTTACACACTCAAGGTGACACAAAAACCTCATTGATAAACCACATCTGCAACTGTATAACGGTGCCACCTTGACTGCGAACCGACTATGTTAAAAAAATCGTTAGATAATACCTAATTCAGCAAGTGCAAGACAACCACCATGCCAGGCACCGTCATTCTCTCGAAGGCTAAACATTTCTAACACCGATCCAACAACTTCATCGGCAAGGTCTTTCGGAAGTCGTCCGGTAATTCTTCCGATACCTTTTGCAGCAGACCATCTTAGGATTTCAAAAAGAAGAAATTGTATGTATTTGTACATGATACGTACAGTATATTGTGTTCTTGTGTGAAGGATACAAAGAACTTTCAACGCGGAAAATCACCTAACAACTGTTTCGTTGTCCCGTAGTCCATCTAAGAGCAGCTGCAGGACTTCTTCAAGTTCTTCCGTGATATCGTAGTCGTCCGAATCATCACTGTCCTTTGTTTCCAATTGAAGTAATTCCTTTTCCGGAGTATTTTCAGTTGCTAGGTTAAGAGCAATGGACCGTTTCCCTCTTTGGTAACGCCACGAAGCAACACGAGGCTTTAGAAAAGTTAGCCCTGGAAAAAGAATAGAAATAGGGTTGTTATGTACAGTAAATGTGTATAAGTCGCCATTATGTAGAATTACTAGCAAGTTGTCTAAGTAGCGAATTCACTCGCCACTTTGCAAACTTGCTAGTAAGTTAACAAACTGGCTGACATATCGCCAATGTAAAGAAATTTATAGAAACTGCAACCTTTCGCAGACTATTTTGCTAAAAATATATGTACTAAATCTTTAAATATGCGGTTGTCTTCACATATAACGAACTCGCTTATAACGAAATTCGCTTACTATACAAACTGTTTGCGCGACACTAAATTGTTCCCTATGTGCGCAATGATACAAAACTCCGGATAAAACGAAATATCGGTTTTAGCGAAGCAAAATCGGCCGAAAATTGTGAATTTCACTACAGATTATAACGAATTTTCCTATTTTAACTAATTTACATCCACATATTTAAATACAACCCTAGCTTTGTTGATATTTTTTCCTTCGTGTAGTAGCCATTTCTATATTTCTTTGCATTGGCGATGCAGTCAGCGAGTTTGTTAACTTACTAGCAAGTTTGAAAAGTGTCGAGTGAAGTCGCCACTTTGAAAACATGCTAGTAATTCTACATAATGGCGACTTCTACACATTTAATGTAACAGGAATATAGTAAAAATTGTAAAACCTATTCTCTGAATCAGTTTGAGAGATAACTTCCTGATCAAAATGCTATCCTTATATTTTGAATTATGTGCCTGGATTTGTGAAAAGATCTTTGCAGTGTTGTTAAGGAGGTCATCTCTCTTGCCATGTTTGTAAACTAGTGCCAAAGCAGTTAAAACACCAATAGTGGTCCTCGCCGTTTCGCTTTCTTTCACGGTCTGCATAATTGAACATTTCATATTTTCACACAGTTTGTTCAATAAGTTTTGTGGATTTTACATGTGAATAAATTGACCTTCAGTGCCCAATTAATAAATAATTCAAGGTACAGCTCTTTAGTATCTGGACGGGTTACGAATTTTGCTGCCAGAAATGCAGCAGCATCCGATGGCTTGTCGCCAATAGGTATATATTCTGTTATGATGTCAAAAATCCTAAACGAAAAATAGAGCAAATTTCCAATTTATTAGTTGAATTTTAATTTCCATGATAAAATAAAACTCTGCAGGGTGCATGCTCACCTTTGCATGACAGGCTTCTTTGTGTTCCCTCCTGATGACACATCACCATCCAGCCTTTTCATGTGAAATGGTATCATAACAATGATGGAAAGCCAGAGCAGTAGCATGTATCTTGTTTCCCATGTTAGATTATCAGTCGGATTTTGTTGAAGTAGCAAGCTAAGTGCAAGTTCCATGTCAGTGACCTTAAAATGCAAAATAAGTAGTTGTAATATACAGTATTTTTCACAATAAACTAGTTCAAATAAAAATTAAGTAGGCTTTAAAATTGCTGTTCATTTGATTTTTATATGAAACATACATATGTAAATACAAGTGATACTGTTACTTGAAAACTTTAAATTATCGCAGAATAAATGAGCAACTGGAAATTTCTTGCAAGGTTATATCATTTTTATTTTGTATTTTTAATGAACCTAATTATGCATGTCCATCCAAATGTGGATTGACAAATACGTACCTCATGAGGCAAGTGACCCACAACATTTTTATAATTTCGAACTTTTGTAATAATGTACATCAATTTAAAACACTTGTTCGTCAAAGTCTGTGGCGAATTATTAGCAACTGCAATACCTTGGACGAACAGGTTACAGGACTGGCAACTCCCCCTATTCTTGAAACGGGTTGCTAAAAGTACGTGGTGCGCCACC
>JAQIWR010002277.1:0-11485 GCA_034695945.1 Glomeris hexasticha
ACCAATCAGCACCTTGTCCTGACCAAAAAGAACTGCGTAACCACGCCCCTTTGAGGATGGTTTTTATTTAATTTCTCATTAACTATTGCGAATTTAATAGTACCTCCTATCTCAACTTTCTATAGTTTTTTATTGCGCACAACATATAATTTTTTTTGTTTTATCGGTTACTGTCCCTTTAATGCGGTGGTAATAAATTTGGGAAATATTGAATACTTTTTTTTTAACGGCCATTTCAAAATCGCCCGTTATTATGCCCCACCCTGTACATTATAGGTATCACCACGAGAGTTGACCCTCAGCAATCTAGGATTAAGGCGTAGGTACTACTCTCTAAACAGGGTGCTTCCTGTAGAATTGCGGCACCTGGTCAGACAGGTGGTATTACACTAGCGAGTAGCATGCGTCATAATCGTAGCACGCCGAGGGTCAACTCTTGTGGTGATACCTATATATAATGAAGTGTAACATCAGCTGAAGTGTAACAAGGCGGCCGGATTATCGAAAGTGTGTTGTATCTGACATTGACAATGTTTACTCACATGTCACATTCGGGAAGTAATAACGTTCCAACTTCAGTGCGAGCGAAAAGGTCGAATATTGCAACATATTTTGCATACCCGTACTTTTCACGTCTTCCAGGTTCACTTTTCAACATGCAAGCATACTTTTTCCCAACTCCCAAAAGTTGAGTATAGCAGTAATCGATGTCAAAAGTTACTTCATCATGGAGGTTGGCGATGTCACTTTTATGCAAAGTTGTACAGTTAAGAGCATGTGAAATGTACATGAAGTACAGATAAGAGTCAATGATATGCCATCTTCTCGATGAATCATACCAATTGTCTTCCCCTTGAAAAAGGATGCGCTGAAAAGTACTTTTGAGAGTAACATTGACGTGGTTGCAATCAAACACAAATGTACAATACGAGTACGGCAGACTGCAAAGTAACATATAATTGCAACCATTTTTCAGTTCAGGGTTATGAATTAAATGTAGGTCCATCAAAATGGACTCCCCTCGTAGATCGAGAATCTGACATTGTGTGAGCATTTGGCCAGATGACAGACGACAAAATACTGCATGAGCACGTTTAACAAAGACCAGTAGGTCTATCTCTTTGTCGAAGGTGACGGATTGGATACGACTGTATGACGGAAGTGTATATAGCATCTCGCCTATTGGCAACTTCCACACAATCACTTCGCCGCTAGAAGCACCAGCAGCAAGAAAGGAGTCATCGAAATGAATGCAATTTGTATCCCGATAGTGGCACACAATCTTCATGAGCAAGTCTGGTTTTGGGTCCAATTTCCATAATTCAATGGTTTTTTCGAACCCTAAATGGGAAAAAAAATCCAACACTCTAATCAACATGCTAGATACATGATACAGAGAGACCACTGTAACCATTATAAAAGTTAGGAAAATCTACAAAAGTAATGAACAAAATCATTATTCACCTATTGCAAGAATCCCATTGTGATAATACACACTCTCTGCTGGCTCGACAGTTTTAATGGTGTCTATCTTGGTGACTTGACCGCCAGCTTTCATTTTCTTCATTTTCAAACAAATTTTCTTGTAATGCACAACATCTTGGAGAATCTGAGTGGTTTCCATATTCAATCCTAGCTTTTCACAGGCAACTTTCCACAATTTGGAATTGCCCGAGATAATAGAATTCCATTTCTTGCAAACCTGCAGTTTATACAGCAAAATTAATATATTTAGATTATAAGGGGAAACAAACAAATATCGATGCTGTGCTATATAAATATTGCATATACCGTTGTACAGCTTATGAAAGTTTCCACATCCAATAGCATTAAAACTTTCTCTGCAATTTCTGGTGGTAACTTGGCAATGATATCGAATTGCACCATTTTCGAATCCTGAAAATATAAAAATTTAATTTTTTCCTAACATGAAACCATGCAGCATTAAAAAAATTTCATTTGATCCATTCAATTTTGTTTCAACATAAACTTATGCGCCCCTCATTTGTGTTAGGACCCTATATAGGGTACACTCGAGTGTACCTACATAATTTATAAAATTGAAGAGCATAAGTACCAACTTTTGTAATTTTCTAAGCATGTATTCACAGCAGGCTAACCCTTTCTGTAGGCTTACCTGCATGGATTACAATGGGTTTACCAGCGCTACCAATCACCATTTCAAAAATTAAGTCGTAGAATGTTTGGAAAATTATGAAACTTTGTACTTGTGCTAAATACACTGTGCGCTTCAACTTTGTAATTTATACTAGGGTCCTATTACGCAATCCGTCGCACACATAGACATTAAATGACCTTGAAGATCTTGGTCAAGGTCAGGGTAAGTTGGGTTACCAGAGATCCATATACACATACAAATCACAATTTTTGGAATGTTACAGTACCTATACTCTTGAGTACACGTATCATACATTCTTGGTTTTTTGTATATGTTCAATGTACGATACATGCTTTGAAACACAATGGACATCATATGCAGGGCTTGATACAAAATGTATTCGAAGGAATAGTTCAGATAGTAATTAATATTTTACACCTTCTAACACAAGATTTCTTGTTTTCAGGTAGGCCTAATTTCTTTAAAATCTATTTCAAAACGTTCCATTTTTCAACGTTCCGTTTTTAAACGTTTTTCCTTCAAATATATTGATGTGGCAGTTCCTGGTTTGTTTGAGTTTTGAAATATACTTGCATGCATAAGTTTAATAATATTGTATAATGATTATTTGCAGATTTCTGCATTAATTGGATGTTTGCAAAATTGTGGAATGCAAAAACCGCATGCTGTAAAAATTCCAATGTGATCGAGTATCTGTAGTCCCCTGAGTTTAAATCACTTAAATCATGCTTCAATTGAATCTTGAAATATTAATTTCTTATAGCTTACCAATTGTTATTGAGCGCCACTATTGTAATCGAGCCTCTTTTCGTTGGAGCTTGGTTGGAGCAACAATTTGCACCAGCAATTCTTCATTTAATAAACATTCGACATTCCAAATTCATGCTCTGTTCGATGGAATTTTATTTGACAAAATCAAAATTTGTGCCTTGATTTCGTAAAACATTTCAAATTTCATTATTTTCCTGTGACTAAATTTTAAATTCCTTTACATTTCTAGGATTTCCATGACTTTTCTTCTAAGTATTGCATTACTTTTCCAGGATTATTTCCATGACATTAATTCTTACGTTAGTTCTACTAAACTTTCGATCATTTCAAAATTCCAGTATATTTCCAGAATTTTCAAGGATATTTATAACTTTTTTTCCAGGATATCAAAGACAACAAAATATTCCAGGATTTCCAGTAGCAGTAGACACTCTGCAATAAAAGTCTATTATAATTTAACACAGATGAAACTTGGATTAATATTAAAAATTTAGGCTTTCCTATATATGACTTTTATATTTCAAAATTCTACAATTCCCATTCATGACTATTTCCATATTTCACGACTTTTCCAGGAAATCCAGGAATCCCATGACAATAGACACCTTGTATTATTTCCACGAATTAAGTACTGTAAATACATACACCGATTTATTTAAAGTTTTTTTTTTTTTTAGTTTTTTGGATTTTTTGTACATAATTTTTAAAATATTTTCTTATATTACGTACATTGCAAATCATATTTAGAAATCGGGAAAATGTAAAGTTTGGTCTGGAAAACAGGGAAAAGTCAGGGAATTTCAGTTTGAGATTTCTGAGTCCACCCTGATCAATTACAGCCCTATTATAGAATAATTATTAGTGAATTCCAATTAGTTGAGTTTTTACGCGTTAGATGGCAGCACTGCGCCACCCACGTGTCCCGCCTGTTTTATTGACCGGAGAAAAATGGCGGCTCGGATTTGCAGATTCGAATCGTGAATGATGCCTATTTACAGCCGAAATCGGAGTGCGTTGCTTCGTTCCAGCGCTTCTGCGCTGTGTAATAATTTGACGGTTTTGAATAGAGGAGAGGAGAAAAGTTATTTGGCAGTAGTTCATAAATCGAGCGTCAGTTTATTAACACTAAATGACGAAGGACAGCAGCAATCTCGACAAATTACATGCAAAGGACCTCCTGGATACAAAAAGATCGTATTGCAGGTGAATATCCTCGTTATAGGTGACATTACTGCTTTTTTTTTTTACTAAATCTGACGTTTATTTGAATATGAATTCATTTCGTATACAAAAAGAAAACTGCGAAACTTGTTTGCCACTCCGGACATGAGGTGGCGCTGTATTCGTTGCGCCACCTGGTGTAATAAGTGAAAAACAACTTTTGTATTTAATCAAGATTTAAATCCTTGATTTAATTCTAAAATAAATTGCGAATAATTGCAGATACATAACTAATATTTTCAGGCTAAATGGTGCCAAGGAAAGGATTTAACAGTACTTGTAATTGCATTTCATCAAGGCATTCAGGTACTAAGTATATTAAATGCAGAAATAAATAAATTCTGATATATTGCACCATTTAATTGAAATT
Organism: Glomeris hexasticha; assembly: GCA_034695945.1. Classification (NCBI taxonomy): domain Eukaryota; kingdom Metazoa; phylum Arthropoda; class Diplopoda; order Glomerida; family Glomeridae; genus Glomeris; species Glomeris hexasticha. The sequence continues at coordinate 4,503 of JAQIWR010002277.1, forward strand.
CTCATTTTATATTTGTAGATAATGGATGCTGATGGATCAATAATATTATTCTGGTACCATTTTGGCGAATCGGAAATTGGCACCTTTGCAAGAGGAATTGCTGCAATTTCTAATAATGTTTATGTTGGTAATGTGCAATTTATATAGTTATACATGAAGCATTTGATGAGTATTTAAAGCACCGTATTTTGTGGAATTTCAGGATCCCATGATGGACAAATATTAATATTTAATCTTGGTGCAAAGGGAAATGCGGTTACCCAACTTGCCAGCATTTCTTCTAGAAAATCTGCCATTACCGACTTGGCAAGCAATGAAACAAATCTTTTAAGTGCATGTGAAGATGGATCACTGACACTTTGGACCAAACAAACATCTGGACAGTTGGTGGAATCGAAAACTTTTGATGGAGATGGGTTTAGTGGCTTTTATTGTAATAAAGCATTGTTTTATTTCACTATTTTGCCTCTTCATTGTTGCCTAAAACAAAACTTAATACGTTTTTTGTGGTTGGATATAATATTTATTTAAAATTATATTGCACATTTCACATTTTTAAAGGTGAACTGACATGGTTTTGTAATGTTCCCTGAATTTAATTGATTTTTTGGCTGGGTTATTTTAAGTGGTATTTATTTGCATGGTGACATTTTGTAACTTTAGGTTTCCTGCCACAAGTGTTGCCATATGGAAAGATTACTTCGCTGCTGGATATGGATCAGGATATATTTTCATATTTTCCTTAACAAACATGAGTAAAGTCGCGGAGATTTCAGCGCATGCGCGATGGATAACTGCTGTTGACTTTGCAGAAAAAAATGGATATGTAAATTTGTTTTTTGTTTATTAATTTTTCTGTTGAAATCATTTATGCCATTCTTAAATATAATTGCATATTTTGCAGTTGTTATCAACTTCCGAAGATTCATTTGTTCGGCTTTGGCAGATTGATTCGTGCTCAGAGGTGAATTTCAAGTGGTTTAATTTCAGTTTTATTGTTGCAGTGATGTTAGATGTTAACCTTTGTGATCAATTTAGGTTTCTTTGATGCAAAGCATCTGCATTCCTGATGCACAACTGTGTGGTGGTAGTTTTCTTGATCCACAGGGAGCAACTTTTGCGTTGACTGGTTACGAGTTGGAGGAAGTTATTATTTTTAAAGCAGATTGAATTGTTGACTAAACCTTTATTTTATTTACCATATACATTCCTACATGCATTTGAATTGTATCAATAAAGCCTTATTATCCATTCACAAATTCAACTGTGTTATTCATGTGTATTAAATAATTTGCAGTATTGTGAATAAAATTTTGTTGACATTATTCATGAATGGCCCCTAACGGCTAGCTCAATTTGCGACTTTATTGTGTTTTCCTCATTTTAGTCAGTAAAATAAGGTAATTATAGTGTCAAATGGATTAAACCGAATTACGAAATCTGAAAATTTTGCATCAGGAACTGCAGGAATCGCATTGCAGTGCAGGGAAGCCACAACGATAAAATTAACGCCACTTTCTCCCGCCAGATGGCGATCGGATAAATGATCTTTTCAGATCGTGATTTATGACGTAATCGCTGATCCGCAATTTTGTGTTTGGGAACTGGATTAATAATGAAATAGCACAATTAATAGTGCTTTGGAATTGGTTTCGATTGCGATATCCTTTTTATTATTGTGTGAATTGTTGGACGCGAATTGTATAAATGAATGCGGATCGGGTCTGGTAATTGAATTGCGGATCCGAATCGAAACTCGCAATCCCCTCGATATCGACGCTCCTAGGAATGGGTTGTTAGCTGGACGTGGACGTTGTTATAAATTGAGAGTGGAAGAGGAAGAGAGATCTGCATCCGTTCGCCCCGCCCACTCGGCCGCAGCCACCATTGGAAGTGGAAATCGATCTGCATCTTCTCTCCGTTCTCCATCAGCTGACGGCACTGAGGATGTAACGTTCAGGCCGATTTCAACAAAGGATGACAAACCGTAGCCTGCCGAGAATAGAGTGCCATTTGTGAAAAACGGGAACGCGGATATCGGTGCGAGATGATCGGAGGCGCGCACCGGCGGGGGGAGTGAGCGCGGCGACGGGCACCGTCGGCGGCGCGTTGGACGTTGGAGGCGGTCTAGTTGAGACGGCGGGTTCGACGTCCGCCGCTCACCCCTCCGCCGCCGCCGTACCATCAGCGCGCCCCCGGACGGTGCGTTTCGCCTTCGCGCGTCATCACTGCCACCGCATCCGCGTCGCATTCGGGTTCGGATCGCGGGCCGGCGGATCTGGGTGCGGATCGTCGTTTTCGGATTCCTCTCGGCGCAGAGCGCGCAGAGCGTTGCCAGCAGCAGCAGTAGGAGTAGGACCGGGATCGACTCGTCTCCAATGCAATATGGCTTCTCCGGGTACGCCACCCGGAGTGTTTGCCGGAGCTGTTGCCTGTGCCGGTGATCCGGACCAAGATGAAGAACGCGATGCGGAAACGAACAACGATCAGATCAGCTACGGCCATGGCCACTGTTTCACGAAGAAGACTTTCCACAAGCCAACCTACTGTCACCACTGCACCGATATGCTGTGGGGATTAATAGGCCAGGGATATATCTGCGAAGGTCAGTCTCCTTTCGCCATCCAAATTCTCTCACTTATTCAGCGCGCAAGCATCCGTTCTCGCAATTTCTCCATTTTGCATAACGTTCCGTGTGTTAAAAAAATTGTACAAGAAATTCTAGAATGATGTAGTGAGAGAAGCAAAAAAAAGAATCGGTGGAGAAGGCGTCGACTGCGGAAATCGATAGATCCCTTTTCGCCGTCGTTCGGTGTGTCTCGCTCGGCGCAAACGGATATCTTTTATTTAGACCGTTATCCTGCTCTGTAATCTTTTATGAAGGAATTTATAGCGCAAAACGCGTACTTTCCCGCCTGAGACGATATAACGGCAAGGGGAAGAGCGCGGTTTCAAAACAACGCGGTGAAGCTGATTTTTAAGGGGTCGCTTTTGATGTAAACCGAGCTGCCCGTTGGCTTCCCAGCATAACCCGCGTTATTTTCCCCCCTGTACTTTACGCGGTGCGTTGCGCGTAAAGGTGGGTTTACAATGACGCGATCGCTTGTTTACAATCAAGCGACGCGTCGAAGCGACGCGCAAAACGCGCGAGCGCGAACCCGAGCGCTCGAGTTGAATTCAAGTCAACCTTAGCGCTTCTGGACGCGCTCGTGCGACGCGCCGACCAATCGGAAAGGGGGGTTGGCGGTGCGCCTAATCAGGATGCCGCGAAAAGGTTACGGAAACGATTAGGCGAGTTTCAAATGTTCTACAAATTTCAAATCTTTTCCTGTCGAGTTGCGCGCACCTTGCGCGCAAGAATGTTCACAACCAGCGCGCGATTGTGAACATTTTTGCGGATGCGCATCGTGGCCACGCCTTCCGACGCGACTGAGCGACGCGTTTTTGCGCGCCATTGTAAACCCACCTTTATACCGAGATTGCGCGTTGGTTTTCGCGGTTAGTTCTTCGTCCCTTTTGATCACGCATTGATTGGTCATTGATCGAGCATTGATTTAGCATCGCCGATGCGGGATGGCGGCCAGAGAGATTTTATAAAAGGGGGTGGGGGATTGGTATACGGGCAAATGTTAGGGCGCGCGTGACGTCACCGGGTTTGTGTGTGTGTGTCTGTGTGACGTCAGAGCAGCCATCTCCGGCTGGTTGCAACGCGTTGCGTTGCATTTTTCCGGCTTTTTCACGCTTTTGCCGGTTTATTGGAGCGTTGATGGCGACTATATGCAGCCGCACTGAACGCGGATTAAACGGAAATGTCGGAATGTAGTCGTTAGGGGGAAGATTAATTGCTCCGAATTTGGAACTTCCGGTGAAAAGAGATCGAGATGTTATTACGCGGTGTTTTGTATCCATCCGCGATCGCCGTTCGATCGAACACGTTTGTAATGGCGGATATTTCACAGGGTGACTCAAAAAACGGCCGACATTTGTAAATTGCAGTCGCATATGACATAACATATATTTATTTATATTATACAAATTGAAATTGCATCACATCCGCGGAAAGGAAAATATACCATTGCGGCAGCGCAGCGCCACCTGGCCGCCGTATTAATTGGTCATTCCATCATATTATGATGTTGTAGGGAAAACAATGGGAAAATACTGTAGCATATTTTGAAATGAAAGACAAATGAGGAATCCGGAAGGTAAAGTAGACGATTTGAGCAAAAGCCGCCCTCGAATGAAAGAGATTAAACTGTTTTACAATAATATTTTGTAAAATTTGGCAGCCATTTTTTGATATTTTATGAGCTAGTTAGGCCTATATATTGTTTGACCTGCGCTCATACATTTGTTTCATTCGGAAATTTGAAACTTAGGTGGCGCTGCGGTAAAGATTCCTATCTGGCAAGCTTGAAGACTGTTACTCCAAATTTCAACAAGAGATTTTTTAGTTTTGCTCTGTGTAGGTTTGGATGCAGGTTTGGATCGAGGATTTGAGAATGGTGGCGATAGGTGGCGCTGTAGTGCAGACATTTTCCGTATACAAATACCACAGCTGTGATAGAAACGTATTTTTATCACTTATCGGAATAGATGACTTAAAGATAAAATCATATGTAGCCTATACTTGGACTATTTTTGCTTTCAGTCGCGGTGTGAGCTATTTTAGTCACTGTATAGTATGTGAAATTTCATTCTTGAACTTACAGTTTGCAACTTCGTGGTACACGACCGATGTTTGAAGACTGTCGTCTCTCCGTGTATAACTATCGCAGCTAATTTAGTCAAGGTAAGTTGGCCATTGAGTTTGCACGTAATTAACGGACGACCCCTCGCTGGTCATCTCTCGCACGTGGCTTACTATAGGGTAACCTGGGGCAAGATGACCTGCTTTTCAGATCTTCATTTTTGTATCTTTTGCAAATGCTTTATTTTGCCAACTATTAATGTAAGAACATCCAGTTTCCATTAGGGAACAACTTGGAAACAGTATTTTACGTAAATATAGTAACATAGAAAATTCCGTCATCTTAGAGGACTTTTTTCATCTGGCCCCATGAGTCATCTTGCCCCATGAGTCATCTTGCCCCAGACCACCTATACTGAAAAAAGAATCATATATGTAGGCGATTAATTTAATTAATGGAGGACTATATGGCAATTAGTGCAATTAAAAACGCTCCGGGGGTCATCCAATAATTACTTTGGGTTTCAATTATTTCCCATGTGCATATAAAATACAACGACTTTCAGGAAGGTTTTATGTACCTATATAATTTTAAAACGTAAATCATTGTTCTTGACATAATAAAATACATCGTATACAGTGTTAGTGCATGTACAGCTTTTTGAACACTTTTTACGCTTATAAAAAGCATTATAATGACACATAAATAATATTAATCAAATAAATAGTTTTCAAAGTGATGTTATTTTATTGCTACATAATATACAATAATATGAAACTCATTTTCATAAAAATTGTAGAGAATACAAGTTTGCCAAATTAGTATTGGAATGTTTTCAGAAATGAACTGTTCATTTAAAAATAAAAAAATGAGCTGGTGGGTAATTGGAGTGACGTAATTTATGGATGACCCCTTGACATGTATTTTGTTTTATGTTTTAAAAAAAAACAGAATCCAGTTGCTCACTGTTGGTCAGAACCGGGGCACTTTAAGCGAAAATTTTGCAACGTATGTCGAAAGAGGATAGAGGATAGCTCGGCGCTTAGGTGTGAAAGTAAGTATATGACATATTATTTGTTAAATTAATTGCCAATTTTAGATATAAATGTGTTTGATGGTTGATTTGTAGTTTGTGAATATTATGTTCATATGGACTGCCAAGACTTCGCGGTCGCAGATTGCAAGGAATGCGCCACCTATGTCCCTGACAAGGACTCGGTCAGTGTATACATATAGACATATGTGTTGTATTTATTTTGGATATTATTTAATAATGAAATTGTGATTTGCAGCCTTTAGTAATCCATTTTCATCACTGGAGGGAAGGCAATTTACCAGGCAACTCGAAATGCTTACTGTGCAAGAAGACTTGCTGGTCCGCGGAGTGCTTGGCCGGCATGCGGTGCGAGTGGTGCGGTCTCACGGTCAGTGTCCACCACCCTCACCATCTTTATTATAATCAACTCGTCTGTTGTCATGCAACATCGTCTATTGTCAACAATTAAACTAACAAACAAACTCCAAGGTTCTGCCATCAGAATAGGATTTTCAATATACAAATTACCTCGCTTTCAGCATACTACTTGGCTATATAGGAAACCTCTGTTATAAGCAACCAGTTCAAATGTTGAACCTCTGATATTGTCAACTTGAGGGCGAGACGTGGTTGGGATTTAACTGATTAATTGTTACCTCTAATATAACTTTGCTATAAAATTCTGTGAAATTTTCTTATATGTCGCGGGGGTTCTTTTGCATACAGTATAAACCCCGTTTATAACGAACTCGGTTATAACGAACAAAACTTGTGGTCCCTTGAAAAATGCATTGTGTGATATACAAAGAACCTGGTTATAACGAACTATTCGGTTATAACGAACAGCTTTTGCGGTCGCCGCAAACGATTTTCTCGGTTATAACGAAGCGTTTTTGCCCTTTAATTACATGTACTGTTGTTTTTGGAATAATATAACGATGTTGTCTTCTTTGAGATCCTAAATTGTAATACATACATGTTTATTTCAACATGCCTACATTACGAAAATGGCGGGAAAAAACGCCCCAGACAATTAATAATTTCAAAAATTGGGCTATAACGAACTCGTTTGCCATTTAAAATTGGAATAATACATCTGTAAACTTGCCTGAACAAGTGCTATCTATCACAAATATTATGAAAGTGCTGAATATATAGTAAACAATCTGGAAATCGGTTTACCGTAAATTTTCTTATTGAAGCCCGGGCTTCTATTCAAATTGGGCATGTTCTGGACGGGCTTGTATTAGAAACCA
>JAQIWR010002278.1:0-11484 GCA_034695945.1 Glomeris hexasticha
AATTTTATAGTGACGTCATTTGGGAACGTTCCCAATACACTTCTTAATTTGTTTTATTACCTCACTGGTATTGACAGTCCAATTCATATCGGTGCTAGAAGCTAGCTGGCCATTTACGAAACATTTTACTTCACTTTTGCTCCAGCGACTGTAAATGTACAAGATGGCTACCATGTACCACTAGAAAAAACAGATAAAACCTTATTTTCTTATGCCATCACGTCTGTAGCCTCCATGATTAACATGACATAATAAATGTATAGCACCTTCCTCGGTTGGAATTCATATTTGACACAATGTTGATAACCTTTTCCTTTGATCTTCATAGATGTCAATACTAAACAATTGCCCACAAAATGAGCGGAATATCCCAATCCCTTGGCTGTTCTGAAACTGTTAATATATATAGCATAGTATAATTCCAGCATAAAAGATGATGGTGCTTGCAAACGGTATCAACTTAGGAGGAATATCATTACCAATACAGATACGGCTTTTCTCTCTCAATATTCACACTGTTAATTGGATCTAGCCTGAACCATGTACTGAAGGTGAATCCAGTCTCCAAGGGCCATTTGGCCAAGGGTGGCAGTACGATTGCCTGGACGAGACCAAACAATTATGACAGAGTTATAAAGATAAGATATAGCACAGAAATCGTGACACTCACTGCTCCTTTTTTGCCAGGAAAACTGAAGAACACATCTGGCCCTTGTCGAAGTGGCATTTGTCTCAAAACATGCAAGAGCTTTGCTGAATGCCTTGGCTGTAAAGTCACATTTCGAGCAAAACACCATCAATGAAAATAAGATTAACTAAGCCACATACAGTATTTCTAAAATGGCATTGCTGCTTATACACGTTGAAAATAAGTTGCCAATAATACGTCATGATTAAAACGTTTTCCCATTTAAACAACTGGTTGCACATTTCACGAATTACACATACGGTATATAAATTAAAATATTTGTTATTTGGTAAAAATGAATCACTGAGGAGTTTCGTTTCTCAAAAGGAAATGTCCAATTGACAGCATAAGACTCATCGATTTTATATAAGAGTACAATGGAAACTCAATAACCTGAAGCACCAGGGCTTGAGAAAAAATTGAGCCCATAATATAATAAAGCAAATCCCAGCGGCCATATCGTAGTGTCAACAGGGCAACACTTCACGTTATTGAACACTGTACTCTCGCGAATTAGTACTTGATGATACGAAAATGATTGTATGGTTAATTTTAGGTTTCCATGACATGGAAACATTACATAAATATAAGACCATATGTTTCACACATTAGCCAGCATTGACAGATTATATTTAACTTATAAAAACAAAGGAAAATTTCACTCTGGTTGAAACTGAACTGATGACCACGTATTTATATTACTGCTTATTTTTTTCAAGGGCATACCAATTTTTAAAAATATTTATTCGAGTGATAAGTAAATTATATTTATTATCTGGTTTAGATAAGTTTTTCTCCGTTTAAATACATGCGGCGAGTACTGAGAACATGATTACAGATCGACTTACAATGGAATTCAATAAAGTGGGATTCGAGCTATTCAAATGCCAGTTAATTCTCACCAGAGGAAATTGTATTATCTAACATAATTCAAAATTAGCAGTGCCTGAAAAACTAATTACAGTGCAATGTGAAATCCAATTCCCCATCTGACAACTGTACATGTCATCGCTTACTTTCCTGGTTTTCAGCAAAGACGAAATAACAAAAAATATTGTTACCCATTTGCCCTTATCGGCCTTCATAGCACCAAAGAGTAACTTTAGTTCTTTCACAGTTATGCTGTAGCTGGCTAGCACGCCCAGGAGTTCTGCCAAAAGGTCTGGCAACAGGTAAACAAAATGATTAATTAAATTATATATTTTTAATTGATTCGATCACAATGTGTAACTAGCAAATAATGTGTATAGATCATTGCCTGCTACAACAGCATCAGCCTGCAGCATTCGTTGTAGAACTTCTTCAGTAAGCCCAATGTCTGCACACGCTTGTAAATTCCGAATACTTTTCCTGATGATTGCGATGAAAACGCTCCAAATCTCAGCCTGAAGGGCATTTACAGAAAATTGTCAAGTTAGTGCACAATTTTATGCAGCATAATACCTTGATAATACGTATAATTTCATTATGACATAAAATTAAAATAAGTGTATGTAAATATTACAAATGCAACCGCAGCAAAAAGTGCTGAAGGTAGTAAATATACTTAATTCAACTGGGAAAGCATCTGGCAAAGTTTTGTATGAATGTTATTTCAGCTGTGGAGTACGTACTTCAATATTGATTTTAGGAAATAGAGCTGATTTATTATCATACCTTTGCACATTACGTGCATGCATGATTGCTATGTGACTCTTTCTTTGAATTTCGTTTTACAGATTTTAAAGGCGGATGTATGCGGACAGTTACCATAAATTTAAACAGAATTATTACCCACCAGATATATAAATCACAATTATTGACATTTATACACTGTAACGTTTCAGGTGCTACTTAAAAACTTAAGAGTTATTTGGGGACGTACAGGTGTTTATAGGAGCTTTACGTCTTGTTTTTATGCAGGGAATATACCCTGTAAGTTTGTCCACCTATTTCAGATACACCCTGCAATATGTATTTCCTACAGAGAAATCGATTCTCTAAGTGAAACTATTCATGCAGCAACAGACGAAATCTTGCAGCAGTCTATAGCAGGTCTATAGAAACATCTACATTTAAACCATTTTACCATGCACAATGCAAATTTGTCCTAATATGAGGTGGCAATCAATTATTCAAAGGAGAGTAGGTATACCAACTCAAGATTGTAAATAGCCTTCATACCATGTCTATTCCCTTAGGAAAAATCAATCACATCAAAATTAATGTAAAAGGTTGGTTGTACATTCACTTAAGTATATATTTTTAAATTTCTGTACTGCCGAATGCAATGCAAACACGCAGAAGGCAGATGGCTCCAAGCAAATTCACAAATGAACAAAAGCACAAAAAAAAATAATCAATGCCTAATAAATTCTTCCTTATGTACACGCATTGTTTCCAGAAAAGGAAATAGTACATGAATCAAGCGTCAGGATATAAATTAATCGCTAAATATTTCAATAGCTGTAGAGCTATGGGATATTGTTTGAAATATCCACCATCAACGTTCCCCACTTCAATAGACAAGCCAATTTGCATCTTGGCATCATTAATTCGTCTATGCCAGCTATCTATCATCAGCGAAGGAAAAATGTCACGTACATTTACTTAAAGAAAATACTGGCTTCACATCACACTTTATAAACTTGCATAATTCTCAAAAAAGCAGTTACCAACAATAATTATAATTCCTCCCCAAATCTTAAGCAAATCTTGTAGAGAATAGTAACTGTTTAAAGACGCCAGGGCATTTTCATAAACCATCTTCTGAATATCGATTAAATTTAAAATTATGCATTGACTTAAGAAAGGGAATGCATTTAGGTTGTCTATATTAAGTCTTTGTCATCATATAGCAACGAAAGAGATTGAAAACATGTACAGTGAAACCTGTCAGAACCGGAAACCCATTGGACCGGACAATATTTCCGGTTGAGACAGGTTTTCCGTTTGAGACAGGTTTTTATTTTAGTTGATAAAAATTCCTAAACGGATTTTAGATGTATTTTCAAACAAGTCATTTTCGCCCTTCATTTTCTTATAGTATTTTAAATCATCAGTACATTTTACAACATCTTATCGATTAATTATCATCCTGTTGTCACAATCTATGTCACATAGCTTCATTTTCTGGAATTTCTTACATTACATTTTGAATTTCACAGTGAATTTTCGGTTCTCAGAGTATAAAACTACAGAAGGCCATTTCCCGCCTCTTGGCCCTGCCTATGTGGCCCCAACCACACCAGCGCTACCTTGCGGCCGCTCCCTAAATGCTGCGGCGGCGCGCTCGTCCTTACGGCGACAATTTCTCTCCCCCGTAGATGGAAGGGCAAGTCCTCTTGCCCTCGGAGTATGGCCGACACTGCCAGGCGTTTGGCAAGGGTCCAACAGCAATGGTTCCCTGGGGACTTGCTCCCTGCACTGCCGGTCTTGGGACACAGAGGGGATGTTGATGCTCCGCATAGGTTCTCCGGTTGAACTCTGGCAGGGTAATTCCGGGGGTGGGACACATGCTGACGTACTTCCCCGTACAAGACGATAGGCCCTATTGCCAACCGTCGTTTCCACCGTACATCTGACCACATATGGGGTGACTGAGCTGGCATCTTGGGGGCCTATGTGGCGCAGGTCACGTGGTCCGATGAAGTTCGAAGTTTCGGTTCTCATAGTATAAAACTCCATACATGTAGCAGATGTGCTTGCAGGCACAGGCACAACTAGGGCTGGAGACACGGGATGACTGGCGGGGGACGGACCGGTACCAGCAGCCTACGGCCAAACCAGAGCAACCAGGGCCGGCTGATGCAGCTCCCACCCCTGCGCTGAGGGCAGACCCTGTCCGGACTGGTCCCCCAAAGGTGTTGGACGACCTGCGACGGGATATGGAGAAACTGACCGAAGCGGTGAGGATGCTGACCGAGCCTCAGGCACCACTGAGGGATGAATGTAGCTATTGCCACTGCCGTGGGCATCGAGCACAGGATTGTCACCGCCGCATGGCCGAATGGGGAGAGCAGCGAGCTGAGGGCCCCACTGGACAGGCAGGACCCCGATACCCCCGACCATCCCTGGGAGAGTGTTGGGCTTGTGGACGAGAAGGACATACACGATCCTCTTGTCCCGACCTAAAGGATGCCAGAGCCTATCGCGTGAGGACGCAGCAGGACAGAAGGTGGGCGACGGCCGAGAAGATGGCCGACCAGGCAAGGGACATAGAGCCAATTGTGTCCTGTTGGGTCAATCGGAAGATGGTTCCTGCCTATATAGATTCCGGGACCCAGGAAAATTTTATTTCTGCCGATTTAGTGGCACAATTGGGGTTGGAGACACAGGTTGCGGAGCCCAAAACCTTCTATTCTATGAATGGTGCTCACTTCTCAACGTCAACGTGGGTGCCTCTCCAGGTACGTGTGGGGCCCACTGTAGCTGATATCCGAGCAACTGTTCTGCCGCGACAACCCGACCCCTTGGTGTTAGGCAGGGAGTGGCAAGTCAAAAACAACATCTTCATCGGACCACGTGACCTGCGCCACATGGGCCCCCAAGATGCCAGCTCAGTCACCCCATATGTGGTCCGATGTACGGTGGAAACGACGGTTGGCAATAGGGCCTATCGTCTTGTACGGGGAAGTACGCCAGCATATGTCCCATCCCCGGGATTACCCTGCCAGAGTTCAACCGGAGAACCTACGCGTAGCATCAACATCCCCTCTGTGTCCCAAGACCGGCAGTATAGGGAGCGAGTCCCCAGGGAGCCATTACTGTTGGACCCTTGCCATACTTCTGGCAGTGTCGGCCATACTCCGAGGGCAAGGGGACTTGCCCCTCCATCTACGGGGGAGAGAAATTGTCGCCGTAAGTGTGAGCGCCGCAGCCGCAGCGTTTCGGGTGCGGCCGCAAGGTGGCGCTGGTGGGGTTGGGGCCATGGAAGCAGGGCCGAGAGGCGGAAAACGGCCTTCTGGTCCCAGGCGCGAAGGGGAGCGGGTCGCTGGACCGCTCTGGACGACGAGACACGTGGTGGCTGCGGTTGTTTTTGCGAGTTGCCGGGTTTTGGGCCTGGTGCTGTTCCGCGTTACCGTTGGGACACAGTTTGCTGCCGAGTGTATGCGCCGTTCGAGCCGTGGTGCGTTCGTTCCGTTCGGTGTTAACGTGGTTAGTTTCGTTGGGGCTTTTTCCCTTTTGCTTTGTTTGTTTGCTCCCGCCGTCCGTGGGGGTTTTTGTGGGGTTTTGCCGTTGTTGTCGGAATTTCATTACGTGTACTCGGGTTTTGGGCGTGTTATTCGAGCGGTTGGATGTGCGAGGAGTTTTCACGTGTTACCAAGGGGTTTTTGCTAGTCGCAGCTGTGTTTGCGGGGTTTTTGTCCGTTCAAGGGCGTTTCCGAGGGGTTTTTGCTCATCTGCTTGCCCGAAGCTGTATCCGAGGGGTTTTTGCTCGTATCCGAGGGGTTTTTGCTTGTCTGCTTGCCCGAAGCTGTACACGAGGGGTTTTTGCACGTATCCGAGGGGTTTTTGCCTTTTTACCCTGTTTACCTGGGGGTTTTTACTTATGCTCGAGATATTGTTCGTCGCTGTGTTCAATAAACCAGTTTCCTTGCGACACCACTATACTTTAAATTAACATACATGAATTCTAACAAATGGTGTCTAATACTAGTAATAAAATCCATTTATATTTCAATACAAAGATGGAGGATGTTGACTATATAATTCATTACATGGTTCCTCACAAAAAATAATGCAAATTTGCATTGTGCAAAATATGTTGTATTAAAGGTGAATGAAACATGACAAAACTTAAAGTAGGTACCATGACCAGGAAAATAGCAACTCAAAATCTATTTTACATGATAATTCATACGAGTGGAAAATATTCAAGTATGACTATATACAGGTATGATATATATATGACCTAAAGGTTTATTCGCAGCGACACCAATATAGTCGCAGCTATTACACGTTTGATTGCAATAAATGGAAACGTTTGGCATAAAACATACATGCATTCAACTCTGGAGTTAGTTACACACCCGGCAAGAAAGATGCCGACACATCGCGCAAGCAATTTGCATCATATGCTTGTTTCGGTATCACTAGAAGTTTAAATTGGCATAAAATAATCTCGTGTTTAACTCAGTACAAGACATATTTTCAAAACAATAAAGATAATTGCATCAAGTTTGCAAATGAGAAAGTATTACCTATATGATAAGATCAATTCATCACATACACATTAATTTTGACGAATCGTAACTTGCACATTGCTTTGGTGGCAAACACCCGCAAACAAAATATAGTAAAAAGACTAAATTCTCCACACTAAAGTCACTCTTCAAGATTCAATTTGACACGAGTTGGTTGTCATAAAAACCAAAACTTCTTCGCATCTATCGACACGGCGAAATGCGAAGAGTGGGAACTCGAGGAACGCCATCCAGTGAAGTGACCGATTCTTAAAATGGATTCAAATGCAATTTGTATTGGTTACCATGTGCACCAGAATCATAAATTATATGGCACAATGTACCACTGATCATAAACTGTACTTTATTGGGTTGTCATGGTCTTGGATTTGCATCTATGAAAAAATTGGTAACTATTGCAAAATATGTTTATTATTTTATGGTACAAAACATTAATAATACAGTTGCAATTAAACTGAGCTAAATGTTTTCATATCAGTGTTTAACTAAGCCTAGTGTACTTCCAGCAGCTTGCATGCAAACATTGCAAAAATCTCAAGATAAGCGCGCAATATGTTTCAGGAAACCAAACCAGTTAAAATACAAATCTGGAAACCATTGACATAGTGAGCAAGATTATTTCCCAAACAGTTTCCTGATTTAATGCTTCGAAGCATTAAAAAGCATTTTAAAAGCTTTTAACTTACTACGCAATACTAAAATATAAAAATGATAATTCCAGATAACTTGGTTTGAAATAATCTTCGCTCTTATATGCAATGTTGTTAAAATCAATATAGTAGTGTGCATTTAAAGAAACGTATTGAATAGTGTATTGTTAAAAATTGATTTCTGGAACTTTGTTTCCCAACTTTACTTTGATTCCTTGCTGCAAGCAAACTGCAAGGCTGTGCCAAGTACCTCAATGACATGAAAACATTGGTGCGTGCAGCCCAAAACTTAAATACCACATTGTCCTTGTGTCTATGTTGGATAGAAGGAATTAAATGTCGGATTTAATCGAGATTGTAATTTGTTTTCATTAATCATTAATGAGTAAAATAATCTAGAAATTTTAGGAGGTGGCATTGGAACTGGTTCACTTCATGTCAAACGATTTCTTGTTTCATCCAATGTTTCATCATTGCCATCAATGAATCAAAATACACTTTCTCAATGTAAACTTCCACTTTAAAGGCCTTGGGCTGGACAATGTTATTGGTAAAAGCATCGATTAATCTACTACTCTCCATCCGCCGATGACAATTTATCAGCAGTTGCACTATAAACCTCTTCAATTATTACGAAACCATGTACACTGCAGGCCTTATTCATTTATTCACTGGATGACTTTCCCTCTTCAAGTTTCCCCGACTTCAATGACAGAAGATGGCTTCAAAATAGCTTCAGGATACTTCAACATATTGAACGTGCACCTGGAAGAACGTAACTTGTTCTTTGTAATAACGGCTGATTGGGTCACGAGCAACGAACGTTAGCTCTTCTAAAAAGGAAGACCAACAACAGATATAACCCAGGAAACATCACCAATCACCTTACACAACTTGCTGTCCTTTATCTTTCCTGCGTATTTCTTCACGTCCGCGACCCGAAACAAGCCGGCCGAGGAGCGGTTGGTTGTTCATGGCAGTTGGTACGGTTTGACAAGGTACATCTTTTCTCCCATGGAGCTAGTGTAAATTGGTGCCCTCTTATAATGTTCCACCAGTTCATCCAACGTACTGAACCTTCGTTGACCGATGCAGAACACACCGTCTTCCACGTGCACTCGGAAATGCTTATTGCGAACCGGGGCCTTGAGTGACACCGAGTAGTCTCCAACCTATCAATTATAAATCAACATTCAATTAGAATAATATGATAATAACCAGATTGATACACTACAATAGAGCAATGGAGTTACTAAGGAATTTAGCACACAAGCATCATGACAAGTTTTCAAACATTCCCACAAAGCAAAAAAAACAACAACGACCGTGGTATTTTTTCCTCTTAAGTTATAATGGGAATTATCATTTCAGTATTTTAAATTGCTTGGGAATGCATTCATAAAATGCAACATACAAAGTATAAAATTACCATCACTTCTCAGGCATAAACTGCATTCTTCACAATGACTTTTAAAAATTTCACGCATTGTGTTTGAGTTGTAAGGAATAGAGTTCGTATATTATGTGTAAAGAGAATACATTTCTATTTTTAAATCATTGTTAAAAATCACAGTATTATTCATAAAGGTTGTTGTGAACATTTGTATATTATTGAAATAATGAATGTTACAACCTAACCATAAAAAACAGAAAATGCTTCTCAGATCTGATACGAGACTGCATCAAAACATTGTTGTACCATCCTTGGTTGTACAAGCCAATATTCCTATTTCTTAAATAAAGAGCAGTTTATAAACTTAATTATAAATATAATAACCATATGCTAGTTATTATAAATCAAAATTGAACGTTATAGTCTCAATATGGTTTCGTTGGCAGCAATAATTTCGAACACGCAGACTTAAATCGATACCAATATTGACACAATCATCAAATTATCTTCCCTGATTATCAAGTAATAATGGCAATTGTTTTTATATAATTGTCCAGAGTGCTCACTCTACTTTCTAATTACTAACTTAATTGCTTCTGACCACGTCTTAAATAGCTCTCTGCAGATATCCAAATCTTATCACCACATTTTGTCTTTTCAAATGCCGATCTTATAACGTTATTCTTTATTAATAACTAGAGATAACTTATCAAGCGATAAACATATTGAATCAAATTGTTACATAACTGAATTAATGTTAAACCTTGCATATCCGAGCATTTTTCTGCAAGGTATATCTACAAATTTTAACCCTTTTCATGTGAACCAGAAAATGGTTATCAATTGTAAAAAAACATGAGAAGCTATTTCTCATAACCTATTAACCAATATGTGACTTTACACATTGACATTTCTACGAAGATAACATATACCACATCACTCGCAGATGTGGTACGTAATCATCAATGATGTAGGCTACTGTATTGACAATGTCAAGGATGATAATAAGAGTGTGCACAAAATAAATTTCAGGAATATAATTGGACCTAGTTGATGGTTTGCATCCGAGGATCGAAGCACATGAACATTTCAAATCAATACACCCATTCCTATACTTACGTTCGTTTCACTGTCCCGTACAAGAAAATCTCCATCGTCCCCGAACTCGTTGAGCATATGATCGCAATGATTGCGCGTGATGTTCCCATGGTACCACGATTTTCCCGTCAGATCGGGCTTCGAGTATCCATACGCACCAGCTGGAGGAGTCGATGAGCCTAGCCGCATGGGCGTTGGGGCCGCTCCAGCGGCCCCATCATCCTCACCGGGCCCCGCGTTCAAACTAAGCGCGGCCATCTGCCTCTCCGACACCCCGTTACCTGGCCCATCGCCCGCGTGCGAACCGTTGGTGCCTTGCGCGTGCTCCTCGGTCACAACCCTCACGTAGTTCTTCGGGACCAGTCCCACGTCACCGTGTCCATCTCTCGCTTTCCACCACTCGGGATCGTTGATCGGCTTGTCTATTATCTCCAACCTATCGCCTTTATGAAAGTTCAACTCTTCCTCGTTCTGCGATGTGAAAGTGTAGAGGGCCACCACCACTTCCAGGAACCCACCATCCGGTCCATCGGTACCGCTGTCCGCGTGAGCGTACATTGGTCCGGCGTCGTTTCCATCACCTAGTTCCTCCTGTACGTAATTCGAAGGAAACCAACCAACCAATCCATTATACTCGCCTCTCCACCAGCCATCGTTCGACTTCTCCATCACGTGCACACGTGTGTTCTTGACCAGTGACACCTCGTCCGACTGCTTAGCCTCGTAGTTATACTTGACCATGGCCGTGGAGTTGACCTGCACCTCACCTCCAGCTTCGTTCACGTTCACGTTCACGTCGGTGTCACCGCCACGTACCGGCAGGGCGGCGGGTGCCGTCGAGTTTCCGCTGGTCTTCTGGATAGGCTGGTGCGCGGTGTACTTTGCATCCGACTTTTTCCTAACCTTGTTCTTGATGCTGTTGAATATGGACGGCTTCTCTTGCTTGACGTAGTTCGATGGTACGTAGCCGGATTGGTTGCGGTCGTTCTGCACTTTCCACCATTCCTTGCTGTTGTCCAGAAGCAGAAGGCGTTCGTTCTTCTTCAAGTCCAGCTCCTGGCTGCCTTGTGCCAAGTAGTCGTACTTGGCTATCACATAGCTCTCTTCTCCGGGTTTGCCTCGGGAACCTGCCAGACCACGCCACAAAGAACAATCTGCTCACGTGTCACATTGAGTTCCATACGTACATCGGAACAGCGCAAGCAATCGTACAATCTTTTGAATAATAAAGAATCCCTTCTCGTATTGGTTGAAATATCTCATTTTACTATACGTAGTTTCATCATCAGAAACAGGAACGGCATGGTCAACAATCGAACGGATCCACCGAGTCAAGATCCGTTCGATTGTTGACCATGCCGTTTCTGTTTCTGATTCTGATGATGACCATTTCAAGGAGAACAGAAAGCATTTTCATGCCTTGCTTGAATCTTTCACTGTTTATTGATTTAATGTCAAGGAATCTAGCAG
>JAQIWR010002279.1:0-11483 GCA_034695945.1 Glomeris hexasticha
TACGTCTTCGCACGGTAGTGTGAATGCTTCCGCTTCACGGTGCGTCATTTGCGAGAATGGACTCATGGCGGCGCTGCATATGGAAGTGCACGTCACGCGCATGCGTCGCTGCTGCGCGTTCATGCGATAGTGTGAATCACGCTTTAGTGTCGGCGTGATGGGCGTTTTACGGTGTCCCGGCCGATAAACTGACCGGGCCGACACCTAGACCGTAACATGTATATTCTCCCTAGAAAGCATTGAAACCTGGTCTGCAAAATGGCGGTTTAGACATATAGCGCCACCTGGCGGCCAGCACACAGCCTCTTTGCCCGTTCTGCCCGCTTTCACATCCTTCCCATACACATCCTTGCTGCAACCATGCACCCCTTCAAAACTGGTAATTGGCATGGTCCTAGCTCAATCTTTCTTTGGAAGGACTATAGGAAATAGTTACCAATCCCCATGACCCTCCTGTAGTGATGGGCGTGGGACGATGTTGACGTTGACAACAGCTGGTGAAGAGTGGCCACAATCCAAACCAGCTTCCCCTTTTTATACTAGCGATCAACCTTTATGATTCAACCAGGTTGAACCCAATCCTTAACCTTGCGCAACTACTAACAAGTTAGGATTACACAAGACAAGGCTGCCACACTATTATGCACATTTTTTTATATTTCCGTCTATGACAGGTTTCAAATTACTTCTGAAATCGGATTAGGTTTCATTTTATATGCCTTTACGGTTTCCCCCCTCTATTTTCTCATCATCACATTTTCGCAAAAATCCAAATCGTTTCAGACACATGAAGAAGAAATACACAAAGGGAGTCATTTCATGCTAAAAAAAACTAATTTTCGACATGCATGAGCTGCTTTCCATATGCACATTTCTTCAATTGTTGAAAGATCTGCATGCAAAATGGCCGATTTGTCAACCTGGGTAGTGGTAATTTATGTTAATTTGATTTTTGCTCAACAGATTGGGCAATTTCTTACTAATTATTTGATCATTCAGTTATTACAAAGGTTATTTTTCTATTGCATCAATTGACCCTTTTCATTAAATTGTTCTGTCATTGACTGAAAAAACGTCCGAAAAATGGCGTCCTTAGCGAGAAAACTTGTTTTCAGCCAATCAGATTGCATAATTTGCCTCGCTACAGCCTCCATCTTGGCAATGGAAGGTGCATGCTTACTGAAAAAGGTCAATTCAGAGCATCTTCATTGTTTGCAAACCAGGTGACAGCATTGTAATTGCAGATTTGATTACCACCACTATGTTGCCCCAGCCCTTCAATTCGTACAACTGCATTTATCTACCAGTATAAAGAAATAGTAACACTTTCTTCTTTCATGTCATCTCACATAATAACTGCCATCATGAATGATTTTGCAAAAATCCACCAACCGAAACTTTCCACGCTACGAAAAGCGCCGCACTCAAATTGCATTTCAAAAAACCTGCCGACTTCATACTCATATATGTATGTATATATTTCTTGAATAGACCAACCCTTGCAAGATTTTGCAATTTGCACTCAGTGATGTCAAAGCTCTCTCTGATTTACCATGGACATTTTTATCGTTGCAAACGGCGCACCATAATCTGATATACACAAATCCCTCATGGAAATGGTAAAACGTCGGCGACAACCTCGCCGTTTACATCAGCTTTCGTTTCCTCCAACACATCTTCACACCAACAATTCTACTTCATCCAAAAAGCTGCTAGAGGACACGGGAGAAATTTTAAACCGACCGTTCTGTCGCAAGAGCCGATGCCGGAGCAGGAATCCGTCAGGCCCATTTCATTGCGGGATTTGAGTGCTTTCATGTAAATGACGTGGGATCAGAATTCACGACAAGGCGAAAAATATCCGAGATGGCAACTGGGATTTCCACTTTTAGAAGCTTTTTCGTAGTCCGAGCACGAACAACAAGAAACATAAACAGGCGACAGGCAGCGCAAACCGCCATGTCGCTGCCTCGTGGACACCGCTGACATTTGTCATGCATGCATGCAATCGCAATATGCAACTTTATAAGTAAAAGTTGGCCCAAATAAAGCTTATTCCAAGCAAAAAGCAACCCTGCAAACATCCAACTTCCACATGCCAAAATCTCTTCATAGAGATTCCGCATACATTTGAAGTAACAGCGCAAACCGATTGCCACTCTCTTCATACATGCACATTGGTCACACTCATGTAATGTCCTTTTTAATGTTCCGTTCCGCTTGCCATACTTGTATTTCCTAACTACTAGCGCCACCTGTAATTACTTTAAATAGCTGCATTTTATTAAACTCTGTCTTCTTTTGCAATGTCACGTGAAGTGTCCGCATCATTTTTATCCCGCTCTCCATGGGTTTCCCGCTTAAACCCTTGGTTTGGAGTACATATTTTTGCATAAAGCCTACCAAAGTTAGGCAATTACAGTTACAGTTATAGCCCCATATACATACATATACCGTCAATGTAAACATGGAATGTAAATCACATGTAATTGGTACATATTAATATACAGTGATCCCCGGTTTATAACGGTTCACCATTGAAGCATTCGCACAAACTTACTTATACATAGCTTGTTGATGTTATGCGAGGTCTTAAAATCCCATACACAGGTCATACATACAGGTTATAACAAGTTCTCTTAGTTCCAATAAAAATATTGATTTCATTTAAAAACCATATGTTTCGCTCCGAATGAAAGACGTCTCTTTCAACTTTCCTACAAAAATGAATCTTTTTTTGTTTGACACAAAACTCGTAATTTTCAAAGCATTATTTTTGGAATGTATCAAATACTTTCCTGGTTTTTAAATTCATTTTTGTGAATGTTCTACGGTCAAACTTATAGTCTACAAATTCCAGCATATGCGCCAATTGCCCATTATAGCTGCCAAACTGGATAATATTTGCATAACTAAATGTATAAACAATGTACAGTACTTAACAAAACTACCTCCAAATATTGACTTTCCACACGAACGAACAAGTGTCCAACATATTAGTCGTGAATGTTACATCTCAACCTTGTTTAGGTCACCACCATACACTTTGAACGGTCTTCTAGCTTTCACCGACTGCAGAACCATATCACGATTCCACGTTCATAAAGTCAACAATGTGAGTTTCGTACTGGTGCGGATTGTTCAGATGTGCGTAATGATTGCCTTCAATGGTAACACATTTAAAATAGGAGCAATTTTTGGAAAACGCCTTCCTATACACACCAGTTGGGTCCCTGACAAACTGCCAACTGGAATCGTTGGAATCGTTGCCGAAGAACAGTAGCAACTTTTTGTCGTAGGCAAGGGCCGCTTCGTCCAACATTTCGTAGTCGATGCAACTTACCATAGGATAAGAATATCTTATCCTTGGATCTCGAGAGAACTTCAAACGATTACCTAAACCGCAGGGAAAAGCACCACGGATCAAGAGAGTGCTGGCAGCACTGTCGCTCAAATATCCTCCTGACATCGCTATCAGCCGTTGGCACGCTTCCTCAGGCTCGTAACTTTGGGCATCTTCACGCCTAAACACACACATTGTTTCGTACATCAGTTACAAGTTATTTTTATAAGTTACACTTTATGAAGTGTGTCCGAATAACAAAAACCCTATTACGGTTTGTCTCGCGCAAACAGGCGAGACTCCGAGGCCACGCTTGCCCTGAAACAATTTCTCATCCAAGATTTATAACCCTCAATGCGCCTCAATGTACCAAAAATTTCTTGATCTTAAGATAGATACTGAGAAATCCCAACTTGCTTATGTAGAATGGTGTTTTGGAGTAATTATAAGCTTATATAAATAACACATTTCAACACGTACAAATGTTGATAAGGAGCTGCATAAAATCAGAAAGGAACATTCAGAAAATATATTTAAAGGTGAACTGACAGGGTCGACGATAATCCGTGAGTAAGTAGTGATTGTGTCCCTGATAACTATGGGACCATCGAAAATCCTGTATATAAAGAGTAAACAAAGTTATGAGCGTTTTACCGAATTTGTCGTCGACGAGCGGCTTGCGATCTGCTTGCGAGCGGCTAAGAATATGAATAGAACGATAATCGCAGCCGTTCGAAAGCCGCTAGTAAGGCGAGTGCCGTTTCCATGGCAACGCTTTGCGCGCGCTTTTCCGTAAAACGCTTATAACTTTGTTTACCCTTTTTTAACAGGATTTTCGATGGTGCCATCGTTATCAGCGACACAATCACTACTTACTCACGGATTATCGTCGACCCTGTCAGTTCACCTTTAAGTTACCAGTCACTATTTTGGCAGCAAAAGATGAAACTGGAATCATAATTTCAAAAATACACCATCTGTTCAATTATTAGCAACCCTGCATGGCAGGACAGACGGGTGCTGAACGTTGAAACTACGTCATTTAGATTACATGTACAATAAGGGATGTATGTATAGGTGGGATAACTTAATAATTCGGACACACCTCATTTCACGCATGTCGTCATACTTGCCTCCAAGATTCCATCAACTTTTCCTTTGAGAAGTACTCTATCACTTGTTGTTTCCTGAATTGGTGTGGGAATCTATCAGGACAGAAACCGTCCAACGCAATCACTTTTTCCACTCTAGAAGGAAAGAGCCAGGTGAAGTACACGGTGATAAATGCTCCCAGGCTGTGTGCAAGAATGCTCGTCTTGTCCCATTGCAGGAAGTCCATCACGCGAAGCATGTCCGAAACCAACTCATGCATCGAGTAGATGCAACCAGGTGGCCTATGAGAGGACATGCCGTGGCCGGACAAATCTACAGATACCAGGCGGACATTGGAAGGGAAAAGTGGTGCCAGTCCATCGAAGGTCCCTGCGTTGTCTTGCCACCCATGAACTCCCAAAACAGGCACACCATCCACTGGTCCAAAATCTTTCGCTGTAAACGTTTAAATTATACAAGAGGCATTCACAAAGTTATTTGCACTACATTTTAAAGAATATGCAATCAGCTATTCCGGTTTTCCCATTACAAAGTACATGTCTTTAGCTATTTTTCCATGTAATTACCAAATTTGTGTTTATATGTTAGCATGGTACGAGTTTTCTATTCTATGTCCAAACATATGGTCCAAAATGGTATAGAAAAACTTGTGCCACGCTAACGTAATAAGTGTTTAAATATACAGGGTGGATAAAACGTCTGTATCTTTCGTTTATAGCTTTTACAACTAACTTTTTGACTGTCCCTCACACATGTTTAATGTATATTTACATAGGGTATAACTGGGAATTAGGGGCTGCCCAGTTCTGGAGAGAAAGGGAAGAGAGAGTGTAAAGTGTGTGGGGACAATGAGCTATATATAACCTACGGTTAGAGGTGCAAGCAGTGTGTTTGGATGAAAATTCATGTGCTTGCTTTGTGGTGACAACAGTGTATAGTGTGCCGCCATTTTTTCGAGCATCAATACACAGTTTATATGAGCTGTGGCTTAGAATATATGTGAGTTCTGTAGCATTTTAAAGCATTGGACACTTTTGATTGTATTAGTAACATTGGGCCCTTTTGATTATATTACCATCGGGGGCTTTTGATTATATTAGAGCCATTGGAACCTTTCGATTCTATTAAGACCATTATTCCCTATTGAGTCTGTTAGAGCCATTTGGCTCTTGCGATTCTATTATAACGATTAGGTCCTTTCAATTGTATTAGGACCACTGGGCGCTTTCAATTGCATTGGGACCATTTGGCCCTTTCCATTGCATTGGGACCATTGGGCCCTTTCGATTGCATCGAGACCATTGGGCCTTTTTGATTCCATTAGGACCATTGGGCTAGCTCTTTCGATTGCATCGGGACCATTATGCCCTTACCGATTGCATTAGGACCATTATGCATTTTCGATTGTATCATGACATTGGGGCCCTTTCAATTATGTAAGGACCATTCTTCCCTTTCAATGACATTATAGGACCATTCGATCCTTTGGATTCCATCTGGACCATTATGTCCTTTCAATTATATTATTGTTACAACATTTGGACCATTGTCCGTTGGATTCCATCAGCCCCATTAGGCCCTTCAGATCTGTTTATAAGCATTTGTCCCTTTGGATTTCATTTGAATAATTGTCCTTTGGATTTGTAAGGGCAATTGGGCCGTTCGAATTCTTTTAGGACGTACTATTGGGCTGTATTGGGATGATTGGACTGATTGGATGACGCGTTAGGCCCATTGAATTAGGACCATGGCATACAATTCGATCTGCTGACACTCATTTTTGAAGGATGTTTGCACGAAAAATGGCGGCGTCCGTCACATGCTGTGACGTCATCAGAACCGAGCATGCTTCACTGGGTGCAGAACGCATGCACCTCCTCTAAATACAGCTCATAGATAGGTAGTGACCTTAACTCCCGGGGCGGAAGGCGCGCCACCTAGCATCGGAAATATGAATCACTTGGTTGTACCTGTTTTTGTACCACGCGATGGACGGCTAGCGGGACGATCAGCGATAGGCGTATGATCAGCGATGAGCATGTACACCATGCACGTGTACAACCAACTTTTGCCTATTTCTGCCACAAGGTGGCGCTGAACGCTAGTGATTGCAGCGCCCCTAAGCAGGTACCTACCTATCTATTGGTGGGGAGGAAGAGGAATCACTGTTGCATGTGATGGAGCAGTGTGGAGCGATGAGGGACAGCCTGAAGGATACAAGGATGGGCACGGTATTGAGAGAAGATGGTGGGGGGAGGTGGAGACTGAGGGAGATAGATAAGGAAAGTAGCAGTAATATAAAGAATAAAGAAGGGAGAAAGGTACATAGAGGGTACTGAGTATAAGACATAGACACGATCTTGAGTAGGAAAAGACAGAAAAGGGAAGGCATGTGCACACTAAACCATGCAATGGCAAATGATACTACTACGGGTTTAAATGCAAAATAATTATTGTCAGCAATAACACAACACTACAAATTTACCTTGTAAACATCATATTACAAGCACGTAAAATATACAGGTACTGTCACGCTTGGTGCGATTCTGGCTGCAATTGCATTTACAATGGCGATTCTGACGTCACTTCTTCATTGTTGTACCTCTGAAAATGTACTTTTATAATGCGATTTGGCTCATACATTTGACGGGGACTACAGGGTGCTGCAAAAAATGTATCCACACTTTTATAGCTAGCAACTGGCTTCACGTTGCCAGCAATAATAAATGCCTTATGGTAATAAGTTTGAAAACAGGCGCAATGTATAAAAATACAGTAGTACAGTGCCAATGTTGGGAAAGTTTGGCAGCCAACATGAAGTAATTTGACTTATGACGTCAGAATTTCCTGTCAGTAAAGCTACATGTTGTTTTGTAAATTTCCACCCATTTGTATTGTATTTTAAATAGTATAATCAGAACTAGTAATTATATCATGTTAACTACATACAATATGATGTCATCAATTCACGTTTCAGATACAAACAGGAAATCGCAGTTGCAAACACAATCGCAGCCAGAATCATGCCAAGTGCGCCAGCACCTTAAAACACAAATATCCTGCAAGAAATTTTCACCTTTAGGGCTCGAAAAATTGTTAGCCAATAGTTGCATTTCGGTCAAATAACAAATACAAAAACACTGCAAAGTATGGTGGCCCATCAGACTCAATTTTAGCCAGACAAGCTCACGGGATGTTGCATGGGAAAACTTGCTTTGAGCACAAGTACAATGTACACATTCATTGTTCGGAACAGTAATTTAATTGTACCTGCAATATGTCCCCATGGTACAGGAACCTTGATTTCCTTGAAATTCGCCAACTTATTCACATTCTCTTGTGGCAATGCTGTGCACAGATGTTGTACGCCACTTCTGGCAACCCAGGCACGTCTCGACAGCAATTTCACAATTTCCATTCCGTTCCTCCATTGCTTCATGTACTGCTGTTTTGCGAAAATAAAAATACATAACAGTTTAGTTTTAACAAATATTGAAGCATACTGAAATCAGGAATGAACCACATAAAATTCCTTATCAGTCCCTACCATTATTACCGACAAACCTTTTCCCTCAACTCTACCTAGGAAATAGTTCACAACTTCCACGTCACATATTTTAATTAAACACTTACGTAACATAAAGAGTGGTTGATAGTAGATAGTATACAGTGCTCTACTATTCCTATGTTACGAACCTCCCACTGTGCGTGCAGAGCACCAATTGCGTGCAATGGCAGAAAGTAGAAATAAGAAATTCAGGTATATGGTGTGCCAAGTTTCTGATAAACGCGTCTGTTATGTTTAAAAACTTGGCAAAAATTAATATCAATAAATATGGATGTGCTGCATATTTACTGTATGTTGGAAATGTAGTCAAACCTCGATAATTCGACACCTGGATAAGTCGTCACAATTTAAAGCCCCATCTCCATAGACTTTGAAAGTCCCGCCAGTGACGAATTATCGAGGTTCGACTGTAATTCGAATAATCATCAGTCGTCATTTAGAGAATAAGTAATTAAGCTTTTGAAATACTAGGAATATTCTTAAAACTTAAGAGTGATATATTACCGCAGGGACATCATGAATCGAGCCATTTCGCTGGTTTTTGCCTAAGTTTGTTAGTTTTAGTCCAAAATATGCAAAACTATATTTTGAATATGTTTCGATACTAGTTTTCAAAAAATGATTTACCATATTTAAATTTATTGTTAATAGCACACAGTAGTTCTTCCTCTTCTCTTGTACAACTATTGGATTAAAAAACAGTTTAAAAAATAATATTGCATGTCATTCATTACTTGTATATCATAAAAATTGTTAGGACGCTTACGTCCGTTGTATATACCCAGACCAATTTTCCTTACAATTATCCACTTAGTGACATAATGAGCACCATTGTCACTTACAGTGGGGGACAAAGCAGGCCTAGTAATATTCGCCTCAAAGAAAGGGGTGGCTATGAGATACACGTACCACTTCCTACTGTATCACCAGCAGATCGTAAAATGTAATTTTCACAAATTACAATGCATAAAAACTGGTGTGAACAAATGTTAAATTAGCATAAAAATTGTAAACTAGAAAATAATAATGAATGAAATTAACTTTGGGTTAAAGATAAAATATACAATAAACATTATTATAGTAATATCGCTAATAACTTTAAAATCTATTGGCACTGAGTTTGCATTATTATTAAACCACTAAAAAAATGTTAAAGGTGAACTGACAGGGTCTACGATAATCCGCGTGGCAGTAGTGATTGTGTCCCTGATAACGATGGGACCATCGAAAATCCTGTAAAAAAAGAGTAAACAGAGTTATGAGCGTTTTACAGAATTTGTCGTCGACGAGCGGCTTGTGAGCGGCTGCGAGTATATCGAACGATACTCGCAGCCGCTCGCAAGCCGTCCCAAGATGGCGGACAAAATGTTTGGAATCAGGTACATTCCGCGCGAAATGGGTTTCTAGGCAACCGTTCCAAATTTGAACTCATTTGAAGGAGTTTGGTTTTATATTATATTTCATTTGGAATGGCTAACTGCCCTGAATGCCATATTTGAGTGTTTTGCAATGGGCAATGGGCAAACTTGGAAACTTGGAACGAAATCCATCATAGGGAAGCATGGGCAAAGTGTCGCCCTCTGGCGGAGAAAGCAAAGGGGTAGCATATCCTCTTAGGAACCAAAATCCATATGAAATCACTTTCTACAGGTCAAACAAAATGCCCCCGTCCAAAATATATTTTGTATTTGTTGAATTTGAATGTCTCTATATAGCTACTGTATACAGTCAGCCCTAACTACAGCAGCCTTTAATATAAAAACATGCTCTGTACGTGTTAGGTATTACATTTTCCTAGATTTGAACAGCAGTTTTCCATCCTGTATAAGAGTTTTTCATTATATAGCAGCATAATGCATTATTGTCCGGCCTACTTAACACTAAATTCCCTCAGTATAGCAGGATTATGAAAGTGTTGATTCTTTAGGATATAGGGAATTTAGTTTTAAGTGGGCCGGACAATGATGGATGTTGCTGTTACAGTGAAAAACTCTTTAAAGAGCAGAAAACTACCGTAAGAACTCTGTCCCGGCAAAATGTACAATTGCGGCCAAAAAAATTGTCACGTAGGCCTACTGTGTGCTGCCGAAAGGTGAATGCTCAGCGGCCATGGTGAGGGGAGTGCAAACTATACACTAACATGGACTGGTATTCGCCTGCGCCGCCAAAGTGGGTGACGCCTGGTGGCAAGTGCTTGAACTCTGCAAAATGGTGGAGCTCAGAGTATCTATATGCTGCATTTTTCATTGTTCTTTTCCGTTACACCACAACAAATATATAATGTGATTGCCTCCCCTTCGATAAACATCTTCTTTTATCTCCAATGTACATAATATCAGCGATTCCAACTTCAAAGCACGCCATTGCAATACAATCCTATGCTACACCATAAGCTCATCGCTCATTGGTTTACCCCACTCGTCCGCCATATTGTGACGTATAACAGTGATAGGTGCGCCACCTGGATTCCACTGCGCAGGCGAATACTGGGAAACCTGACTATGGCGGAAACGTTTTTTGATCCCTTGCTAGTCCAACATAGACAGGTTTCATTTTGTAATGACAACAAAACAAAAACATCAGGACTTTATCAGGAATAAAAATACTATATTCAAATATAATGACTTTATCAGGATTATCAGGAACATAAGTGTTTACCGTATGTTATATTATATTCATTAATGACTGGAAATTAATAATATGAAATACTAATTGCTTTATCAAAAAATTAATTATACTGTACTATTAAAATGTCTAGCAGAGAATGGAAAATGTATTTTTGTGCAATACAGAGATTGGTTTATCTCCATTTGAAACAAAGACAAACATTTCCATGTGCAACACACGTATAAAGACAGACAATAACAATTGGTATATGGGTTTATTTAAAACATGAGAGAGGTTGTTAACAATGTATACTTCATAAATAAACCCCGTATAATCGATGTGCATATTGTACAGCAAAACACTGAACGCAGTAAAGTTGTGCAAGATGAAAATGAAGAAAAAGATGGCGGCCATGACTTCTTGGCGAAGATGATGATTGTGAAGATGCAAGTGACGATTACCTCGATGATGTTGATGCTGATGACGATGATGATGATGATGTTGTTGTTGCATAGGGTAGACAATGGAAACGTAATAGAGTGCATGCAAACATTGGAATATCATGTGATACAGTCACGTGTCATGGCACAAAGCCATCATAGCCACTGTTGCGAATTAGGGTGAAGGAACCTTCTCAGTCCAACAGCTGGCTTTAGTACTGAATAACAAAGGAAATAGTCATATTATTCCTTTTCAAATATATATTTGTTCAAGTCATTGATAACATATTTATTATCAAGTTAAAGGAGAACTGACACGGTTTTGTAAGGTCCACTGCTATTAAGACTGTTGATAGTAAACATGAAATGAAAACGATAAGTTCCTTAGGAAAATATCGTTAAAGCAAGTATT
>JAQIWR010002280.1:0-11482 GCA_034695945.1 Glomeris hexasticha
GGATTGCATTGGGACCATTGGGCCCTTTGGATTGCATAGGGACCATTGGGCCCTTTGGATTCCATTGGGCCCTTTGGGTTTCATTGGGCCCTTTGGATTTCATTGGGGCTATTGAACTCTTTGGATTCTAATGTGACCATTAGGCCCTTTGGATTCAATTGTGATTTGTGACCATGGGCCCATTCATGACAAACGTAAATAAACTGCGAGAAAACTTAATAGTAATACAGATTTTTGAAGACAGGGTGGGCGGAGCATAGTTAGGGTGGGCGGAGCAGAGTTAGGTTGGGCGGAGCATAGTTAGGGTGGGCGGGGCGATTTAGCGCAAAAATGGCGGCGATGGCCACTCTCATTATCACCAACCTATAGCGCTCTACACCAACCTAGCGGCTGTTGCAGTAACTACACTGCGGCGCTTCCACCTAAAGACTTCTCAAGTTTCCAACATCGCTTTGGAACCAAGTTGGAACGGTTGGAACAGCTGCCGCAAATTTTGAATTTGAATTCTGACTGCCGTTTGCTTTCGCACAGTACAAACTGTAATTATTAAAATGAGTGTGAAATCTGAAGATGTTGATCCTTACAAAGAGGAAAAGGCCGGCAAAGTGCGAGAAGTTGGAGGACAAGCGGTTTGGTCGCTGTCGTCTTGTAAACCAGGTTGCAGCTAGGCTTATTTTTTTGTATGTACAAAGCAATGGTCAAAGAATGAATACGCTTAATTATAAAATGCATATTCAGGTTTCGGGGTTGATCAATTACGCGACGATTGTTTGGAAACTTACTGGCAATCTGATGGACCTCAGCCACATCTAGTCAATATTCAATTCCGGAGGAAAACGACAATTCAGGATGTATGCGTGTATGCAGATTACAAATCTGATGAAAGTTACACACCAAAAAGGTTCTATGACTACTCCTAAAATTAAATAAGGACATTTTAAAGTCATAATCACAGAAAATGTCAATTAAAATGTAACTGAATTGCATTTCTAGGATATCAATTCGAGCTGGCAGCCATTTCAACGACCTTCAAGAAGTAGAAACAGTAGACTTGACTGAACCTTCTGGATGGGTTATGATTCCATTGAACAACAGTGATGAAAAACCTATTCGTACTTTTATGGTTCAGATAGCTGTAATCTCTAATCACCAAAATGGCCGTGACACCCACATGCGACAGATCAAGATCCATTCGCCAGTGCAGGATTGCACAGTAAGCTGCCTTAAAGGGATGAATTTCACTAGTGTTGATTGTTCGCAGTATTCTTGTATCAGATAAACCGTTTCCAATAAAGCTACATGGCGTTTATTTTTGGCTAAATTAGAAATTTTACACAGAATTGTATTGGATATATCATGTATTTGTATACAGTAAGCAACACCATGCAGTGAAGTCTAAGATGCCTCCCATCTGGACACTCAAACACATAAACGAACTATTGAGTTAGTACTAAGTACTCAAAAAAATATATACCGAACATTTATCAATTCTGTGGCTGAAATAAGTGAAATCCAAGGCCATATTTATTGTGCATGCAGGACCATTCAGCAACCTGGAAACGTTCTAAAAGTTCAATTCATTATAAATGGTAGGTGACACCTCAGAAAATATAGCAAATCAAAATCCATAATAAACACACATTTGGAAGTTGTCCGTTGGCTGCACGAACTTGTTTCTTACCATGTAACCTGCTATCACATCTGAAACCTGGCAAAAAATAAGTTTGATATCACACAGGTAAAATAACATTTTGATGTCTAATTATGTGTACCTTGTCTGGGACATCTTCATGAACAGCATGACCACACTGAGGAAGAACTTGCATTTGAAACTTGCCTGTTATGTAAAGAACAAAACATATTAATTACTATTTCAAACACATTCAATACTAATATGTACCTTGCATTTGACCAATTGTCAAATCTTTGTCAAGTCTATCAATACCTAAAATTGAAGATAAGCTTTATTAAATTACACGGTTATGCAATATGCAGAAATAACATACCAGCAAGAAGCAGCATTTTAGCAGCTGGGCAGGCAAGAAACATGTTAGAGAGTCCATGAAACCAACCTGTAAATAATTATTAAATTATAATTGGGAACTTTCATGTCGACATTGTGTATCATACCAGACCAATATTTTTCAGTCTTGGAAAGATCAATTCTCCAAACGTATTTGGTTTCTGTCTGCAACAAAAATTGCCAACATGATTGCATATGCAATTATATACAAGCAGTACATATTTGTAGTTACATCAGGCAATTTAAACACATTTTCTTCATCCATGGACTTTTTTTCTCCTTCTCCCTGCTCTTCTTCACCTTCTGCTTCTTCAGGAATACTATTGTTCCTCACTAATGGAGCTCTCTGCTTCACATCATTGCCATCACTTTCCGAAAATGAGTCCTTTTCTGCACAATGTTGTATTTCTTCCGTTGCCAACTTGTTGGTCAATACACTAAAATATAGTCAAATGCCTATATGTAATTGCATACCGCTCATACCTGCAAAACGTGCTAAGAATTTTTATGTACCAACTTTTTTATCTGTCCGGGCATCGAGATTCGTGCGGATTCACAGTTCCGCACCTGGCCACTCCGAACACTAGATGAAACAGATAACTCGCTTATGTCAATGAATAATATTTTCCAAACCAAATACAGACAAAGGCAATGTCGAGTACAAACCACCATTCAATGCTGTGCTTCACAGTTTTGAATGACATAGGCCTTCCCCGCAGAACATTCTGCATGCTTTGCAATGCATCCATTGCAGTCCCTATAAACGAGATAATGATTCAAGTTTTGCTATATAGTATGGTGTTGCACTTTCCAAAACAGTGGTCTACCTTCCACTACATCTATCACTACCAAACCAATTAAAGATGGGATTGCACATTTATAAGCCACATGAACAGCAATGGCACCTCCCATGCTGAAATGGGGGAAAATAATTCATTCAAAGTTATATGTGAATGTAATGCATTTTATACCTATGTCCAACAAGGATGATTGGAGGTGGGTCATCTCCACACATCACCTTGATAATGTTAATTATGTCACTAAATATATAGAAAACATTTCCTTATGACATCATTAAAACAAAATCAAGCATTTCGATTTTCATACTTAGACAACGTCTCAGCAGACAAATCGTTGTCATCAGTTGTAACAGAATTTCCTGCAATCAGAACACATAATAATGATATTATTACAAATTATATACATAGTGATTAATTGAAACCTCACCATGGCTTCTCATGTCAATAGCAGCTACTTGGCACTCAACTGTCTGAATTATGTTCACCTGGAATTCCAATACAAATAACATGACAGGAATTATAAGAAATTTCAACAGTGACTGCGTTTATGATTGCAGGTATCATGTATTGGAGTGTGCTTACAGAAAACAAAGCCCAAGTCAGTCCATTATAACCTCCTCCATGAAGTAAAATCAGCAGTGGACCTGTTTTCCCACTTCGGTATACTCGAAATACGTATAAGAATAATTCAGGAAATTCGACAATCCTAAATCTTATCCAAGATCATATTAACAAAATGCAAGGATATATTTCCTTCAGAAATTGTCACATCTTCACAGCTGTCAAAGTACTCATTCCATGGAAGAGGAGTGTACAGCCTTATTCTGCCAAATGCTTTTTTTGCAGAACTCCTAAAAGAATTAAGCATGTCATGTCTTGGCTCATATCATATATGCGCAATTCATTATTTTCACATGCACAATTATATAATTAATCTGAATATTATGTATTTTATGCAAATTATAATCAATACAATTTCAAACAGGATTAAAAATAATTGCATAGAAAACGACAAATACTATAGGGAGATGATATTATCAAGTGATATTATATAGTCAAGAGTATATGAAATTAGGTTATAGTATAAAACATTTTTTTTATTTGCATATTATGTCAGATTTACGTAATGTTTTTTAGGCCTACCCGTCCGTGGCGAATGATGGTACAGGAGGTAATTTATTTTTCTGCAGATCTTTTCGCAAGGCTGACATCGTAATCTGCCAGTTGATTATTAACTTTCAAATAAACCATTCAACACGAAAATTTAGTGGATATCTGATACTGTAATAACAAGACAGATCGGTGCGTTTCGAAGTTTCGGGCAGATCAGGGTTTATTTCAGGTGTCAGCTTGTCAAGTCCACGGGTCAAGTCTACTATGCGGGGGACTACGGGAGACTGGTTCTTTCGGCGGCCGATAGGGGGCAATAGTTGCCGGCAATCCGATGTTTCGTTCGTCTTGCGCTCTTGCGCCATCCCAGTCCGAAGCGCCTTTACAAGTACTGTCGCTTGTCTTTTCACCTGTTATTATTTTAATCACAATTTTTAGCAGGAGTCGACCGTAGGAGCATTTGTTTTAATTTGAATTGCCGGTTGTAGTCACTATTTAATTCCTGAAATGTCTGAGTAAGTGCTGTTGTACGTGTGTGATATTTTATGGTGCTGTTTTAGTTGCTCTATTGTAGAATTATGTAAGAAATGTATAAAAATATGGCAGCATGCATGCAATTTGAATATGTGAATGCCACGAATTATAATGCGTTTATTTCCCTTAAATTTCCTAGATCAACCAAGGTTTCCTTCAAAATAACTTTGACGTCAGATCCAAAGTTGCCTTTTAAAATGTAAGTTCATAATATAGGATTAATTACACGTATGTTTGAAATATGCATGACATATGGCCCTTTTCTCAGTTCTCTGGCACTTGCCTGACAAAAATTAATTTCACCTTTTATTACTTTTTGTTAAAGTTTAAGTGTTCCTGAAGGTACACCATTTACAGCAGTATTGAAGTTTGCAGCTGAAGAGGTGAATTTTGCGTAATAAATACAGTAACTCAAGATTTTATTTATTTTCTCCAAAAAATATATAAAATTTTCAGTACTTTGTTCAATGATCAGCAGCAAATGTATTTATTTTCCAGTTCAAAGTAAATCCTGAAACAAGCGCGATAATTACAGACGACGGCATTGGAATCAACCCTTCACAAAGTGCAGGTGTGCATGATTATAATGCATACATGATATAAATTGTATCAACAAATAAAAACATAACTTATATTTTTTCTATATTTTAGGCAATATATTCTTGAAGCATGGATCAGAGCTGCGATTAATACCTAGGGACCGTGTAGGGAAATCCAGCTGAAGATCTTTTCTTGTATTCCTATTAAATGTAACCGTGCAATAAACAAAATAAACTCCTGATAAATGATTCATGAATGTGAAGCTTCTGACATTTGAAAAATGCATAATTTATTCCAATTACGTCTTATTTTTTTACATAATATGCGTAAATATGGAATCAATATCACCAGAAGATAAGGCACCGGTATGGTCCCATACGGCCAATTTCATAGTTAAGTTTTAACTTTTTCTAAATTCCTCGTTCAATTGGTCAGGTTCACTTGGAACTTTTGAAAACTGTTGACCATGTCCAAGACTTTAGACGATCTTGACACCGACTTTGTTGCATCCTGAAGATATATTATTCAGAAACAATCCGTGAAAATGAGTCCACCTTTTTTTATACCTAAATTAGGCTGCATTGCACCTTTGTACTTACATGAATTATAAGTTGTGATGTGTCCTGAATGGATTTCTCCTTGTATTCCTTTTGCCTTTGCTCTCTCCTCAAGAGGGCCAACTTTCTCCATTGGGGTTCATCGGTTGCTTGCGTGGTTTCGACCGTGACAACTGGTGGTTCAGTAGCGGCAACACTTGAAAGCTCTATGACAACCGGAGGGCAATCAACATTTACCACATTTACTGGCACGGGTGCTGCCGCAGGTACTGGCACGGGTGCTGCCGCAGGTACTGGCACGGGTGCCGCCACAGGTACAGCAACAGGTACTGCCACAGGTGCTTGCTTTTCAGGTACTGCACTTTCAATATTGGGGCTCTCATTGTCTTTCAGCTTGAGTGAGCGACGGTTAAAAACCCTCATTAATTCAGATTGATCGCTTTTTTCTGCATTCGGAATTATGTTCTGGGACAATGGTCTTGGTCGTAGCTTCGCGGTAGCTCTAGGAGGAACATTAACTTGACCGGTGTCCATCAACACTGTATTATTATTATCTTCTCGGACAAGGCTATCTACATCGATTTTGTTAGTGGTCAAAGGAACATGGACAGTATTGCGATCATTGGTACTTGTATATTGGACCACAATTTCAGTTTTCTCCAGAAACGTCTCTTTCCAAGACAATGGACCTGAATTGTCTTTGATTGTTGGTGACTTGTTTTCTGGATGTTCTTTTGAGTTGGTTTTGATTTGGATGGGTGTCTCTTGAACTTGAACCCTGATGTTTTCCCGGGGTTCCGTTGCAAGTGCACGTTTGTTGGACCGGATTATTGTAGGAGGCGAGATAGTGATTATTTCCAAAGTTTTCGCCCCTGCAGAATCAACAACAGCCTTGACTTTGTCATCTTTGTCATTTCCAACCAACTCCTTGCTGTCACTGCTTAGTCGGCTCCTCGGAAACATTTCCAACTCAGCTATGTCTTCGTTGCTTAGTTGCTGCTGAATTGGCCTCCTTTTTACATCACTTGCTTTCCGTCTTCTCTCGTCGCTTTCACTGATTAAAACGTCGGGAAGATGAACTTCTTTACTTGAAGAAACTTTCTCTTCAACTGGTTCCTGAATGGGTCTCGTAGGGGATTTCGTCCTTTGTCGTAACTGTCGCCTTGCCCTCCAATCTGACAAAGAAGCCCTTGGTATTACTACCACATTTTGCGAGTCTTCTTCAACCTTATCCTGCAAATTCCCCCGGTCTCTGGTGATTGCAGAATGTGATGGTGGCTTCGTAGCGGCTGATATTTCAACAGTTTTCTGCTCATCCTTGGGTTTGGTCTTTTCCGGTGTCAGTTTACCTTGCGATAAACTTTTCTTTAGAGACTTTTCGATCACTATCTCACCACTTACATCCTCTTGGGAATGTTCATAGTTTCTTGATAGTCTAGCCACGATGCCACCTTCCCCAGAAGCGCTCACACTTCGTGTTACCGCTAGAGCCTTCTTTTCCGCTGCCTTGGCATCCACGCTAATAGCCCTCTTGTATTTGGATTCGTTACCATTGGAGGTAGTGGTTGGATTTCTCTCGCCCCAACTTTGAACGACAAGTAGTGTGCCACTAGGAGAAGTCTCAGTTGAATTCGGATAACTCGCTTCTGGAGTGGTTACATCCCTCGAATACTCCTCTTTGTTAACATGAGCCGCAATTGGCTTTTCATCATGTCTCTTCTTGCGACTACTTCGCCTGGAGCCAAAGAGTTTGGAAAAAGCTCCTTCACCACGTTCCTTCTCCTGGTGAGAAATTTCTGAATCTGGTTTCCTGCTCCTGTGTCTTCCAATTCGAAAACAAGTACTTGTAACTGGATCAGAATTGTCATCACTGCCATATCCAAATTGTTCATCCTCAACATACTTCTCTTGTTTTTGCTCTTTGATCACGCGCGGTGGTTCCTCGGACCTCCTGGTCACTCTTGTTTCCCTGGTTTTCTCGACCACCTTTACTTCCTCGACATCCTTGACCACACGTAGTTCTTCAGACCTCCTTGTTACCTTCGTTTCCCCAGATTTCTCAATCACCGTTACTTCCTCTGCATCCTTGACCACTCGTGGTTCCTCAGACCTCTTAACCACTTTTGTTTCTCTAGATTTCTCAACCACCTTAATTTCCTCGGCATCCTTGACTACCTTCTGTTCTGTAGTTCCCCTTGTCGATTTGCGTTCCCTGGTTATTTCATTCACCTTTAGTTCCTCAGTGTTCTTAGCTAATCTTGGCTCCTCGTGCCTCCTTGGTTCTTTATGCTTCTCAACTACTTTATGTTCCGTGAACATCTCAACCAATTTTGTTTCTTTATCCTCAATTACTTTTGATTCGTCGGGCTTTCTAATAACTTGTTTGACTTGGACTTCGACAGTTTTTGATTCTTCATGTATCGCTTTCATCGGTGGCTTTGTTACCTCACCGTAAAAGGATTCTGAAATATAGGCTGTCCTCGTTTCTTGGCGTGTATTCGTTTCTTCTTCCATCTTCACTGCACGACTTTGCATTACAGATTGGATGATATCAAATGGTTCTTGAGCTGCTGCAACGTTGCCGTGCCGTTCAGGGTCTGTCGTGCCTGAAACAATGCAAGCAGTTAGATAACTCTGATAACGGTCAATTGCATGGGGTGTAAGTAGTAATGGTACCGTAGGTGGGACTGAAGGTAAACACGGAATCGGTAACATCTAGGCTGTCTGCCGACTCTTCATCTTCATCTTCTGGAGTTGCCGGGAGTACCGTTGATGGTGATAACTGCGTGGAAGGATAACCGTCCGTCTTTGCATTGCATGAATATCAGGTTAGTTGTGTGCAAATGAAGTGATTTCATGCAGGCAAGACATTGATATTAGCACTAATACTATTCATGCAGGCACTGACAAGGACTTGTAAAACATGCGAATTGCATACTATATTCATATTCATGCTTACGTTAAATCCCACACACACTTTAATTTATTGACATGAGCTACAACTGACTGCTGCAAGGCAAACACAGTTTACTTGTTTTATGGCATGCATACACGCACATACTGAGTAAATCACATGTACAGACTTAATAAAGTAAAGTAAATTTCGCATTTCGATGCAATCTTATTTTCAACGTCGACTTCCAGCAGGGGAAAATGCTTAGTTGACATGTCTTGGACATTATAATAAAAAAAGACAAGTTTTAAATTTTTTTAACAAGATGGGAGGTTCCAAATGATGGCAGCTGCATACTACAGCTGCTAATACATTTTTCATAAACCGGTTACTACAGTTTAGAGACAACACCTATATTTGTTTTTCTCGGAATTAATTGGGTAGCCCTCGTGTAATTATTGTGGGTCTCCCGACGCAGTGTTATGAATTTATTAAATGTGCATGTCAACAATGAATCAATTATTCAACGTAGTGTAAATAATTTACCTGCATCGATTGATAATTTAATAAGGTCAAACACCCTATGCATATCCATTACGATAAGAAGCCACATTAAAGCCATAAAATATGTAGTTAAGAAATTGTGTACATAAACTATACATGCAGACGCACCTGTTGGAGCATTCGATGCCCAGCTGATCCTCTAGTCCTCTTCGGTCTAATGGAAATTTTATGCCGTGCTGCAGTATTGCTAAGCAGTGTCGTGGCACCGATATCCAAATCAGGATCTGAAAAAGGAACCGACCGAATTATATGGGATTATGAAAACACATGCAGCAATTATTTGGCTTTAATATTCAGCACTGACAGATATTATTTGCACCAAAACATTTCTCACCTCCATTTTCTGGTTTCCTTTCTGTGACACAAATTCGTGAAGAATGGAGCGAGCTCTGCCCAGAATCCTGCACAACACAAAAAGTTAATTGTTCATGCCATTTTTCAGTATTTTAAAATGTAAATTCTTCAAAGTCAGCACATTAATTTCCGCTATCTAAAATCAATTATACCGCATCTGCATCGGAGCTTCCGGTGCTTAGGTGACTGCCATCGCTATACCTGGATTTCCCCTGGCTTCTCTGCAAAAAATGACAAACTTTTTTGAACATGTCAGTGCATTAAATTAAACTGTCAACAATGACTTACACAAAGCATACTCAAACTACATAAATGAATTGTGCTCTAATGTGCAAGTCATCGTTTTCAAGTTGCAAGGTACACTTTGCCACAAATGACTTTGAAAATGGGCGTATATTAATATATCAATGTGAAGATGTAGATTAAAAATGTAACAATATCTTTACTAATAACACAACAACTACATACTATCTTAAATAATATCACAAGGTTGCTACTATAATTTCTTGCCCCTTAAAATTCCCGAGTTTCCTTGAGTTTCCTATTGTAAACTACTTCTATTGTTAAATTAAAAAGTTTAGTATACAATGCGTTTTCGAAATATGGTAGTAGTATTAATTGTAATATATTCTAAGGAAAAACACTTTTGCCGATTTATTCACACTTACTTTGGATTCTTGAATTGAGAAATCCGTCGTATTGGTGGTGTACTGAGGACTTCGTGGAAACCCTGCGTCTTCGTAGTCTGAATCCTGCCTCTGTCGGAGTTTCGCAGTTAATTCATCCTGTACATGTAAGTAGTACATATTAAAGGAGAGTGAAACTATTGAAACAAACAATTCGCCAATTACACCTTACTGCAACAATCGTTTGCAGCTAACAACAAGTTCACCTTGAGGCTCTTCAAGGCCAGTTTCTGGATATTTGGATTGGATTCTGCATGCCCCTGGATACTTTGCCCACTGCTAGGTGTTTCAGGTGAGAAGATGCTGTCATGAGACAGGCTCAAGCCTGAACTATACAAAGGCTGTGACAAATCGAGGCTCTGCCTGTGAAAAGACCAAATTGAACAAAAGTTATCAACAATCTACACACACAATATATACATTTCGTGGTGATGGTCGAGAAATGTGGGCTCAAAGCCAATTACAGAGCGTTATCAGAGCGCATTTATTCCAGTATAAAAAATAAGATTGTATACGTCCACAGCTTTAACACGTCATGTGCAAATATCAAATCATAAAAATTAATAGGGCGAGTTAACAGGTCGTGCATAAATGCAGTGTACAATCAATTTTCACAACATCCATTTCCTATTCGCCATCTTTGACCAACTTGTCTTATATAACAGCTTATACAATTGTGCAAAGTAGTGAGCTATTATAATTACGGTATATCATGCAATATTCGACACAAATATTACAACAATTTCTCGAGAAATGTGATCACATTTCAATCACCAGCGCTGAACACTATATAGTGTTTTGCAGTATCTAATCATTGGTTTAATCATTTGTATTGGTTACTCATGCAGTCAATTAATAATAATAGCTAGTGTCAAAATGTACGTAATTCAATATTCACGTTCACACGGAAATCGTTAAACATTAAAAGATACAGGGAAAACAAGAGTGTTGAATTTTAAACAAGTTGAGCGTGATAGAATAATGACAAATCATTTAACAAAAAGTACATAAAATCATGACCTTTCAGCGTAAAATTGACATTGTACGTTGAAGTCTACATTTCCATATTAGCTTTTTTTAGAAATAGATAATAAAAATGTGGCACTTTGTTTAGCATACAATTCAGCAACAAGCATTTAGGACTTTGAACTAGCATGCACATATACTGCATATACATAAGTATGACCCCAAAACCAAGTCAGCATATATATTTAATTTTTTAATTATATAATGGAAACTAGATGCATTCTAATGTAAATATAAATAAATTATCTAGGATTTTGCAATTATGCATAAACCATAATCATGTCTTGCAATCAATCAACAAGATTAGCTGTACATTTCAGGTACCGTCAAATGAGGTGAAGTGATACGCAGGGGTGACATGATACAAAACGATGAATATCACGCAACCTTATGCT
>JAQIWR010002281.1:0-11479 GCA_034695945.1 Glomeris hexasticha
ATGATCCCATCAAACATGGAAAACATGGTGAAAAAAATGTTGGCGAAGTCAGATTTCAATTATAAAATGTTTAAAAAAGTTATTAGCGATCTAAGAACCATTTTGTAGCTCCGCCCATTTATTTGTTAAAATTCCGTTTGAGGTGCAAAACGTTAACGTAGTGCGATTATTGCATTGCCAACTGTTGTCCAGATGTCCAACTATACTTGTATTGCAATGAAATTGCAGTTTTCCTTCTACAAGAACCGCAAACAGGCGGATTATGAACGTGCCCGGCAGTGGGCGTGGCTTGACGGCGAGATTAACCTGTAGACCAATAGGAAGGCGTATGCGGTTACTTAGCCGATTTCTTTGAATAGCCACAGTGTATCATTTCCGTTTAGAAAATAAATCCATAATGACAAAATGAATTCAGGAAATGCAGTGCAACAGCTTCCATTTTGCTAATCGTGTACGTCCATGCAGTAGTGCTTCACTGCATAGCATCTGTTGGCAGCAGTGTAGTGATATTTTGGGGGCAACTGCAAATCATTTGTTGTTATTACTCCCCTGCTCTTTTACCGATTTCCAATCTGATTTCGCCAATGTGTTCGCAATAATGTTGGTCACATATCTCTAATTTATACAACCCACCTGTCTTCAAAACTGACGAAGATAAGTTTGTAATGACTTTGGCGGACTGTTCCAAGGTCTAAAATATCATCATCAATGGATAATATTACAAATGGAAACGCCGTTACATTTTCAAATATTCACTTCAATGTCGAGTTATTAGTAAAAAGACCAGACTTTCCGGACACGCTGAATATGTACGTACGGTGTAAGGATTAACTATGCGAACATACTGCGGACTCATGGTCCGTTGTGTTTACTTTTAAGATATGTCATGAAACCATCAACCATACATAGTTCTACAAGTCTCATTTCGCATTTAAACCACATACATCTACTCTGTAATCATACATTGTGCACTTGGAAATAGTGGTTGGTAAAAGTAGTGCTTTAT
Organism: Glomeris hexasticha; assembly: GCA_034695945.1. Lineage (NCBI taxonomy): Eukaryota > Metazoa > Arthropoda > Diplopoda > Glomerida > Glomeridae > Glomeris > Glomeris hexasticha. The sequence goes on from JAQIWR010002281.1 coordinate 1,007, forward strand.
ACTGGCGTTATATAAAGTTTGCGAACAGACATGGAATGTTTCACGTAATCAATCACATTTAAAATTTAAAAGCCTCAAACTGAATTACCAGATATCGCATAAATAAGCAAAATATTGAGCGTTGTAGGGAAGCATCACTGAAGCGTCCCTATATAATATTATTCATACATATGCTGTGCTTTTAAAATGTTTGGGATATGCTAAACTCTACCAGGTAACACATGCATGGTAACCACATTGCTGTATAAAGTTGCTGAGAATTGATAGTGTGATTTGAAAAGTACTGCATGTATGAGGTAAATATCATTAATAACACAAAAGTTATACAGATTTGAACATGATCACCTTCCTATAACCTGAGTTTCAGAAGTTTGTGATATACGTAGGTCAGTGTGCCAATTTGAAAGCAGTCCTTTCCCTCAGTTTTCAATTTGTGCTTGACTCCTTGCTTATTGTATAAATGTCCAATGAATAACCTCAATTTGCATGTTCAAGGCGGTCAAACTAAAAGCTGTATAACTTTTTTGTTGCTATATTTTGCCTTATGTTATAATCATGCATGCAATCACTTTTCCAGTAGTGCTTGCGAACTTTTTACAGCAATATTGTTTCATGAATGATTTTAGGTAAGTTTATAATATCCCAAACTTTTGTAAGGCAATGCATTTGCCCAGTGATCGAAATGTATTTATTCTGCTCTTCCATTTTGTTAGTGGCATCAAGTCCTTGGTGACATTTTGCTATTATTGAAGTAGGCATTGAATGTTTGTAGTTTAAGCATGTTATGGTATATGCTCCACGTTGTTTTGCCCCGCCCAGTAAATTTATCTATGCCAATTTTTATATTCTCAATGTACATTATTAACTGGCATTTTTCGAAAGGTGTCTCATTGAAGTGCATGTAAAATTTAAGCGTTAAACCGAGCGAGAAATTTGTACGAGTGGAAAAATGTGTTTTGAAAGCGGAAAATGTAGCAAGTGCTGCGTTTTGAATTTTCAACGTTGTATGTTTAATGTTTTATTTGCTATGTTTATTGTGGCGGTAACGTTGGGGATTTACTGGAGGGCATTAAGCGTCATCTGCGGTCGCACTATACATGTCCAAAGTGCGTGGGAATTTGAAAGCATCATGAATATTTTATTTATATGCCGGCATATGGCCTACAAAATTTCCTTCCCATACATTTTTGATCCGTAAAATACGCCGTTTCCCCAATCTCCGCCAGGGGGCCTGAAACCGCTATCAAAATGCCTTTTCTTAATTATGCAAAGTACTAATCCTTGTTACGACCATAAAGTATATACAGGGTGTAACGAAAGTCGCTCATCTCAAACATGTTTCTACATATAGTGGCAGCAAGAATTGTTGCCACTGGGCTGTATTAGTTTATCATACATTCAAACTCCCTTTTACAATTCATGAAATGTGTATAATGAAAAATTACAATTCAAAATCTAATTTAATTTCACTGGATTAAATCTTTATAAACTATAGAAATAAATGTGTTACATATGTTATGCTGAGTAAAAATAATTTGAATTTTATTGGGAATTTACTTATATATAGGTTGGGTTTGATTTTTTTCTTATACTTTTTTTATAACTTCCCCCTTTCCCATTTGAAATCGATATATCGTATCTGATATTGCCCTAACATGTATGCCGTGTATTTTTATCATTGTTGCCGAGTGTCTCATTCAAGGTTTGATTGGCATGACCAATCTTCTCTGAATTCAGAGTTGCGTGCCTGAGAAGAACAGAAACGAAATGCGACATTGATGAGAAATATCCGTTTTTTGCAATCACAAAGGGCCTGCACATTGCTGGGCTGCATAGTGTTTATTTATTTACTTGTTTATTGAACTGTTAGACTATAAAAAAGAAGAAAAGAGATGCTATATGTAACCTTTATGCTTGGCTTTTGTGATTAGACATTTTACTTTACTTTTTTCCTATTGTTTTTATATCTGGTTGTGGTTTTTGCGGATATATTGACGTTCAAACATATATCCCAAGAGAGATAGGAAAAAGATTGGAGAAACGGAGAAATAAAGATTATGCTTGCAAGTAGTATTTAATTTTTCACGAATCTTCAGGAAGCACAATCCGCAAAGAAAGCATTTAGACATTTATTTGGCTTTCTATATTTCCTCTGATTCCTGTCTCTTCCAAACTCTGTAGACGAGGAGCAGGTACTCATTTATTAATTTATTTAAAAAGTGTTTACCGTTTTTTGCTAAATTCAGAATTATATTTCGTGTACAGGAGATCTGAAGACCAAAAAATCGTCTTATTCATTATTCGCTCTCATATACTTTATAGGTTCATTATTTCACAGGTACTGTGGTACTGTGCAAATGAACTAACTGGTTCGCGAAAAATTTAACCATGTTATCAACAATTACAATGGTATTTTTGTAATTTATGAGTTGAAATGCTTTGTTTTGTTTTTGTGATGTGTGAAGGGTACAACTCTCATGGCGGTCGAGGGCATCATGGGAAACGTCATTATCCAAGATTTGATGCAGGGGCTTCCCCTAAAGACCATAACACCATGTCCCCTTGCTCTGATGAAGGTTAGTACATTTTCAGCATTTATTGAAGTTTGAGTTTCCAATAATTGTGTCAAGGAATTCTTATATTTTGCACACTTCTATATGTAAACCAATTTGATTAAAACAAATGTCTTAATGTAGACATAATAATTATGTGAAATAATTCTCTGAATTGAAAGGCCAGTGATTATGAAATTTAATGTATAAAGCACTATGTATATAGTTGGTTGTTGAAACACAATAGCAAGTTTGTTTGATGCGTTCACAAATGAACGAACGAATTAGCATAGTTTGCAGGCAAGATTCTGTGCATGGCATGGCAATTACATGATGCGCATGCGCAGTACGTATCGCATATTAATACGCTTGAAATGCCCAGACATGTCGCTGGGAATAATGGGCCACTAATAAGGCACATGTCGGTCGTTTCCTCCATTTTGCGTTCAGCTTTTCTTTTTGCATATTATATGCTGCAGCGTTATGCATATATGCAACACACATAATACGATATTCATGCATTCATGATGTGAGCTGTGCAGCTTTAGTGGAGAGCTTTTGCATTTTTCCTCCTCTCACATCTTCGAGAACGATGAACCTGTCATCACTTGTACTTTATCTGTGCAAAAGATGCACAACATAGAAAAACACTCACACGCCTGAGGAAATGACACAAAAATTGTTTCCGTTCCAGTCTGTTATCAGTTGGTCAGTTTTAATATAATTAGCGAGTTGTGCGAGAGGTGGGTCCTTGTTGCATGCACCGAAAAAACACCCCCCAAAAACCGTCTGTATAATTTCATTTCCTGACCCTGTAATTACGTCACACGCGCCCGTCAACTTCCAAGGAGACGTACTAATCGCAGGGACAACTAATTGTTACCTATGGCACTATAAGTAAATTCAATTAAGTGCAACTTTATTTTTATTATTTATTCGTTTCCTTTCCTTACAACTCGCTAGCACTCCAGGTGGTGATGCACTTGACAAAACTTAGACTTGCACTTGGTTCGGTTGGGTTAGACCGGATTGGAGCTAGGATTGTCAGAATTTGCTGTATACAATATAGATGGCGTACTGTATACAGTAGGTGATTCTGGACTCCAAATCTAGAAATAATACATTGTCTATTATTACATAAGCTGAAATTTAAGAACATGCTACGAAAAATATCATGGTATTAAAAGCGAATGTTCCATTTCAAAAGGCATGCACTAATTAAAGTTTTGCTAAATAACTTGAAATTACATGTCTGAACATCTTAGCAGTATCATTTTTTTACATTTCTCCAAACCATAAAGGAATTACTTGAAAATTACATTAATTCAGACAATCAGAAACGTGCCAACACTTGTCCAATAGTAAATTGATATTTAGTTAATTCCAGTTATAGTTTTGCTTTTAATGCGGTATATTGATTGACTTGAATATGTATTCCGTTTTTTCTTCTTGCAATCAATGCAGGTACTTCACCGTACAGCATGGTCTCGTCCAACATGGGTCCAAGAGGTCCATTGCTCAGTCCATCCCCTGCTGGTCAGGAGAGCATTTATAACATGAATATGAATGGTGGTGATTCCTACCAATCTATTGGAGCAAACGTTCAGAGTCAGGTATGATTTGCAATTATTATGGTTCTGTTCTTCAACAATAAGATATTCGATGAACGAGCGAAAAACATGAAACTGTATGGTATTAATATTTTGAAAAATTACAAGTGTCATCTGTTATTTGGCACATTTGTATACATTTTGTGCTAATATGGCACTGGTTGACACAACATTTACGACTTTATCCTTTTTCACAAAGCTAGGCTAAAGAAGTTTTCCACTCGTTTATCGTTTATTATTTAATCTATTTCTGCTCGTTATGTTGGTTTAGTGTTTTTCTCACTCACTTTATATATAACTGCGTGTATACCATAATCTATTCCATTAATGCATCATACTCAATTAGGCAAACTCAATTTAGGCAAATTATATGTAACACATATTGTGTGGTCTTGCTGCGAGAAGTGGATTGCAAATTGCAATTAATATAAATATGTGCACTGCAAATGTTAAATTAGCTCATGTTATTACCCATAAAGCATTGCGAACTAATCTTGCAAATTTGCGATCTAACACAATAGCTTTTCCACATTTCCTATACTATTAATTACATATTGACCTGTCAGGATGCCTTTTTCTATACATAGTCATCCAATTTTGAAGTTTCGAAGTGTCTTATATTTGCACTTCAGAATTGTTTTGAAAAACGAAATTAGTATTTGCAACATAAAATATCTACTGTTTTATAGATCTAACAAATAAATTCGAAAAAATGCTCAAGTGTATTAAAAAATGGCAATCTTATTTCATTCAGATGTGCACACAAAACTTCATTTTTATGAAACAAACTTTATTTGAAGATATAAACATGTTACACAGATTTTTAACCAATGAAATTTATGACTTTTGAATATATTTTCCTTGATGTGTGCAAATGAAATGACTTGTGCAAAAGCAACATGGTGTTTTTTATTGTGTTCTTGGCGAATTTATCTGGAAATCAGCGATGGCCTTTGACGTTTTCCAATGAAAACATTATAGAGGCAGCCGGCAGGGGGCGCTACCGTGCGGCGCATCTTTTCCTCAGTCATGTTGCATACTTTTTTTGTCTTTGTTTCCTCTACCTTTGTCTCGACTGGTTTGGGAGAATTTTCTGGAATCACAAATCGTTAAAAATCACGCTTAACTGTTCACGATAATCGGGCGGTATTTGGACTCGGAGCTGTCAGATAAATTGCATTTATTTATGTTAATCGTTGTATGGCAGGCCAACGCTCTCAGGCACGTTATTTCACAAACGGGAGGTTTTGCTGAAGGTTTGGCCCCTTCGTCGGCCCCATTTTTCACCCCTGGCATGCACCAGGTAGGACCAATTTTCTAAATTACCCATTAAATCCGTACTTATAGTATACTATAATACACAAAGAATCATGTCAATATTTGTCATTGTTCTTTTACTATTACAATATCCCTGCATATATAGAAATACTTGGAACTTATGAAAACTTTAATTCCTATTCAGAAAGTGATATTGAAGATCGTGTGTACCATTGTATGGTGCAAATTGAAACTTAATATATAGCACTAACCATACAGTTTCAATATTGTTTAAATTTAGCAGAAAATACTTTTATATTGGGGTAAGGTGAATCACCAATGCCTTAATTATAATATTATACGAAGATGAATGTGTAGACAAGCAATTTGTTCATTACCCTAATCTACTCCTCCTCCTGTCACTCTTCTACACAAATTCCAAGACTCCATTCCTTGAGCATTTATAACATCATTATAATAGATAGTCCATGTTGTCTTCTAAATGTTAGTACAAGAACAATGAATATATCCGCATAATTTAATTCTAACTAATGTTACACGTTAGGATAATGTACGTATTACTGCTTCATAACAGAATGGTGAACAATATAAGTTGTATATATATATATACCTATAACTATGTAACTTATAACCATTTTTTATATACGTTCTATACTTTCATGTCATGTTCTGTTGGCTCATTTCGTAAATGGAAATGTACAATTTTGTTTACATGTTGCTATATATTTAACCGATTTAACACTCCCTCTTGTCCTATAACATACTTTTGTGATCAGTATAGGAATGGAACCATGTTTCTTTGGTGATTGGTTGGGTGATCTTTGCAAATTAACCATGTAATTTATGCATAAGTATCGTAGTAATAACTCGGTGCAGGTCACTGTTTTTTAACAATTTAATAAATAGACGTAGTATGGTATACGTAGTATTTAGTTTGGCAAAAGTGGCGTGGTGCAAGGACGAGTTTCATGGCAAGAGATGGTGGTTAATTACAAAGTTCTCACAGGATGCTGACAGTATGTGCATCATAAACCTGTGGTTATGTAGTAAAGCACGCGGCTATCTCTGTTTGCTGCTTGCCAAAAACATATGCATGGGTTGCAACCTGCGAAATATGTTTGTGGCTAAAAAACAAAACGCCAGCAAAATGATAACCTATCATGGGCGTTCCATCAGCTTGGTGTCCATCAAAAATCTGACGCAACAAGACGTAATCATACGCCGCACATTTCTCGCCAGCATGTTATACACTACTATCAAAAACCACGTGATTAGTTTCCAACAAGCGTATATATTATCATGATCGTGACGTCATATATCTGGGAAACGCGCCATTTTCTCGTTTCTAGAGCGCCCTCTGGTGACCAATTTGATATGTTCGCATTTTGCAAATACAGGTCACCCTATAATATAGAAAACCCCTACAATCCAACATGCAATTGTTGGGCAATCATATGGTTGCTATGAATGTGCCTGCATCTTCAAACTTCAAAAACCAAACGCCAACTAATCATTTTTTAAAACCCGCAAACGTGTATGGATGATTCCACCACCATACTTGGCAACACATTGCACTTTGTGAGTACATTTGTATGCCAACATAGAGTTGCTAGTAATAACGTTCTGCCGAATAATTATAACATGCATTAATCATTTACAAACAATTGAAATTTCTCTAATGAGTTCCTAATTGCAACTAATTATATAAGTTTCTTCCAAACCACAACAAGGAATAGTTTGTGTTGCATTGCCTTTAATGTCAAATTAACCTCATTCATATTGCATTACTATATTCAATCCCTCTTTTATATTTTGCGAAATCACAAACATATATATGTTTGTAGCCAGGATTTGGAAAGTATACCTACTACATTTTTCAAAGGACATTTCTCTTAAAACTTTTCACGTATGCATGGTGGGTTATATTATGCAATTCAGCAATAAATGACCTAGAGCTGAATATTGATACAAAATAATCCTGAATATCGTGCATGGAAATCTAAAATGAAACCAAGTTGTCAGGGTATTTCAATTTTGAAATTAAAACTTTTCGACACATGCATGATTATCAATTCAAACAAAATACGTATACTTTCGATGTAATTTTTAAATAGTTCATTTTGTCTATTGCATGGATTTTTTGTTGTTTCTGTTCCACTGGCTTCAAAATTGTCCATTAACCGTGCTGCATTAAGCGTGCAACATGACTTGCCGCGTTCAATACACCGCATATCACTTTTGCCCACTAATTCATGATCTGACAACAAAAGATGGTTCTTACTCAGTGGATAATACGTGCTACAAAGAAATGTATAAAGAACTAGTAGTACACGTTAAGAAGTTGGTCTTAATCAAAGAGCTTCCGCACTTGGATTCTGTTTGGAGAAAGTTTGGATGTTGCGCGCCACGGTTGTTGTTCAAGTTGGATGTTTGGTGTTGATGCACTTGCCAGGTGTCCATGTTTGGTGTGGGATGTGCTATTGTTATTACCACGGGTTTCTTAAGGATTCTGTCGGCGATCGAAAGAAAAATGTGTGAAGAGGTTTGAGATGAGCTGCTCAATGATGGACGAAAATGAGAGGGGTGGATCGGCTTTCTTGCATGGACGCTCGTGTCATGTGTCATGCTGACGCTGCGTGTTTAGTACCTTAAAAGCTCCTATACGTGTAGGTCGAAAATGCATAATACACAGGTATAGTAGATAGAAAGAACTTGGCGGGGAACTAAAAGGCGTTCATGGGGGGTTAGTAGTCACTGAAGAGATAAAATCTGCTCTGATCTGAGTTGCATGCCTGCAACAAATGCCTCCTCCCTTCCTTTTTCTCCTTCTTAGCTTATCTTATATTTATCCAGCCGACGTTCCGGATAAAAAGCGTTTATTAATCTAAGTGTTGTGGTTGAACCACGTGACGTCGACGGCCATCTTGTTTCCAAACAAAAGGCCATGCAGCGCCATCGCTTCCCAACTCTACATTGTATTTACAGTTTCCTACATTTCATTCTCCTGTTGCAACATTACTCAATGACTTTTGTTACTTGGTGGCAAATGTCCCAGCATGAAATAATAATTATTTGCAATCATGCATATGCACAATCTACAATCTTGCCATCAACCTGTGAGCATAATGAATTTTTTGACAATGATATCTTTTATAGAATATTCACACACGAGTATATAGGGTACATATTTTGCTTTTTCTACGAATCATGTTGCATCTTCCAAATTTTTCATTGATGAACCAAGGATGAACTCTTTTTCCCAGTTGCATTATTTATAAATTGTTAAAATATTGAGTGTTAATAACCTGGATTTATATCCAAAAGATTGGAAACATTTTGATTTCTGCATTCATTCCTGAAGCTTTAACTCGATTCTCAGTTGCTATTTTTGATTGAAATATCGCGAGTTTCGTTGTATAAAGTTTTTTAAACGGATTTTCATAGACATTTTGTTGCAACATTTGCTTTTTTACATATAAAGTATCCGATTAAATCGGGAAATTTGAAATTTAAATGCACATTTGCTGACAATGTAATCACATGAATGGGTTATAGCAATAATCGATAGCATGTATCGATACCTGTATCGACTGTTCATCGTGGCAGTATAGCAGCTTATAAATCACGCCATGAATTGCATCTGAAATAAGTAATTGATACATGTGCACTAATCATTTATAATCACGCCATTTGCCGCATAATAAATCATTAAAAATCCGAATCAATTGTAGCTTACACTCTCTGAAGATAGAAAACGTGGCTCTGACAGTTTATAAATATTAAAATACATCATATGTATATGCATATTGTGTTACATATAATTTACATAGTTTTCGAAAGTTCATCCTTGTATATGCTTGTTTGTGCTTTTTGCGATTTCTTCTACGCATACATTGAAATTGCATGTCACATGTCAGTTTGTTGCATGCTTATTTCTATAGTTTTGTGCTGTATATACTTCATAATTGCATAGTAATTAATAATTTACTTTTACGTTTTGAAGCGATGGATGCACCGTTCAAGTTGAAAGACAACAAAAATCTGCATGGATCTAAGTGAAAAAACTGTATAGGTATATATATAAATATATAAACTGGTGCCTTTTATGGCCGAATCTCAGGATTATATATTGTGCAACAGAAAATATCGAGTGAAATCCACCGGTTCTCAACCAATCACCATCGAAAAAACAAAGCTAAAAATCGAAGTTTATATATAGGATATTGTGATGAGCCAGTTCTGCAATAATATTGTTGATATTGTTTTACAGCTTTCGTTATCATTGCGAGTTGTATATCAGTCGTGATAATTTAAGCTATATATTATGCATGTTTGTTCCGCATAATGTTGCAAACTTATGTTGTTGTATACCGCAGTGTATATATACAAATATTTTTGTTCGAATCTTGGATTTGAAAAATCTGCGCAAACTTCAGATTTATTCAGTGGCAATTATAATTCATTATGTATATAGTGATTATTTTACACAACAATTTCGCATGTCCTGTTTTCTTCTGCACATTGTATGTTGCAAAAGCAACAAGTATACGTGTACATAATGAAGTCTGTAATATGCAATGTAATCGAAAAGTTTTTGTTTGGATTATGGTTTTGGAGAATGAAGTAAAAATGTGCATGCAGTATGGGTAAGTTTAACTTGCACTGCCAAGGTGATAAAATTACATTCAAAGTATAGAACCATTTTATTTCAACACAGCACATATTGTATACATGTAGTTTATGGAACAAAATATACTCCTGGAATAGTACAGTAGTTTGGTGTAATTTACTTGATCTACACAGTTTATTACCTGACACATTTCCTGATTTTATTTCATTTAGCACATGTTGAATCGTTAATTAAGTTTCAATAATTATTAACATATGTAACTACTATGCTGTTGATACAGTTTTAAATAATCTGCATTTGCATTATTTTACATTTAAAAAATACAGTACAGTAGAACCTCTCTAATTGCATACCTCCCGTTCTGTGATTTTGCTATGCATTAAAGAAGGTATGCAACTATAAA
>JAQIWR010002282.1:0-11477 GCA_034695945.1 Glomeris hexasticha
TAAAATACAAAAGAACGCTTTGGTAATTACACATGATTATTTGCATGAGCGTGGAACAGTCTCAGCAGTGCTAGTATGCATGAGAGAATACAAGCATCTAATGCAAAATACGCAAACACACTGCAATGTCTATTGTACATATGTATATGTCTTGAGCATATACATTATTAATTGTAAGCGTTAATTATCTAGGGAAAAGTGAGATGCAAACATTGTTCCATCATCCCGGGTCTTCCATACGCAGATAAAAACCTTACTACATGCACAATACAGTATTATACGCAAATATTTATTTCATAAGTTCTTTTTATGCATACCTTAATGCTTGTTGAGTGAAAATGCATTTTCATTTAACAAGCAGTGTGATGGATCCCAACACTTTCCCATATAAGTATAGGGAACTCAGTTAATACTATATGGAATTCCTTTAGATTAAAGAAAAGTTTCAATGACGAACATTATTCCGTCTGGATCGAGGACATACTGGAAAATTACTTCTGCACTGAATCACTTTTCAGGGTAGCGAATACAGCGGAGCAAAAATAATACGACATCGTGGAAGAATTAATCTCCAAGATAAAAGTAAAACGTAGGTTTTCTCGTTGCAATTGTCCGCAACATTTTATGTCGTGCCAAATTTATCTCGACCAAAACTACGTTGTGACATCCGGAAGTGACGGTTAGATCCCAGAACAGCTGCTGCTGCTTCGATTGGGTTGCAACGCATATAGTACAGCAAGGTCACAAAGCTAACGAGAAGATGAAAAATGTACCATCTATGTCATCTTTCGACTGAACGAAGCAAACAACTGTATCAAACAACATTGACCAATCCCTTGCTTGCCCCCGTTTTTTAAGCAATAACAAAACATCTTGTGGAAAAGGATTTCCGTGCTTTGACAGAGAAACAAAGAACGTGCACAGAGCAAAGTCAAACATGCCCTGAGCTGCAGCATCCAATCATAAAAATACCTGGAATATCTGGAAACATGCATGCAACTGGATCGAAAATAAGAATTCATGTAATACAAGGGTTAGAATCAGAATAAACTTATTCGCTCATTGCAGTATATCCCAAAGTGTGGATTATTTGCGTATACAATGCTTGCAGGTCATTCATATAGTAGTGAATTGTTATGCAGTCGCAAATTAGTTCATTGATAATGAAAACAAAAAACAATGACAGTAGCGTAAATGTGATTTCATTTGATAGAAAATGTCAGCTAGTTGGATAATAAAGTGATCTAAATCAGATGGACAGTCCAATCAAACTACCATAATAGCACATTTGGAATATCATAATTTAAACACATTTGATTGTCTTGTGATTAATTTGATTAATTTGTGGCTGCATACAAATCTCTCTATTAATGATGTTCAAACGTTATTGGTATATACAGTTTTACCAGCAATATATTCTTTCAGCGATCTATGAGATAGCTTTGCAGCAGTCTATCAAATTTGTGGCAGCAAAATTCATATAACTACATCTATTCTCCAAAATGAACTTTTTTAGACTATAACCTCATTCTTTTCCAAATTGAAATTTAGACCCCTAAAGTCAAGACTTTCTAAGATTATGTAAGCCTTGAAGCACTGAGAGGTGTTGTGAGGTATGTTTAGTCGACACTCTGAACACAAAATTCTTCAAAGACTTGCATTATATGCTCAAACCAAAAAGGATCTGCAATTTGCATAAAATACTGTGGAACTTTCATTATGCCCATGCAGAAATGATTTGCTTTTTGCAAGACATAAAAATGGTGTCAATTCCATCCCTGTAATTCTTATATGACATAACATCTAACATTATAAATCCCAGCTGATTTATAAGGGGCATAAGTCAATAAAACCAGTCATGATTCACTGGCCACGCCAAACTACATCCGGTAGCGGGTCAATTCCGTTATCCCAAGCACCCTACCATATACAACTGGAAATTTTATCAACATTGAAAAATCCTGCAGCCTATATGCAAAAATCTATGTTCAAATCATTTTATATTTTTAACTAATCAGTATAATTATTTTGTAAGCCACAGCGAGTTTTGACAAATGAAATTGCAGATCTTCTAATTATTATAAATATCTCTCCAAGTGTGTTCAATGAGAGCAGACACCTTAATTCCCCTGAATTGAGGCTCTAAATTTAACATTGAGCACTGCACCAACCAACAACTTGAAGGACTAAATTAAATAAGCACAATCCAGACTTGGACACAAGAAATAGCAAGATCTTTACTGCTTGAAATCTTGGTGAACACTGAATATACAAAATGAATCATTTGCAATTTCAAAATTATTGGGCAGCTTCTCATGTCCCAGAACCTATGGCAGACCCACCTCATAGCGTCCTTCTTTATTTGGACACACTGTTTCTTCGAACTGTTGAAGCACACACCGCTCACGCTCCTCTTGGGTCTGAACCTCGATAGGGTCTTTAATTGTAATGGCTGCAATCTTCCACAGATCAGGTATCCTTGCATCGCTTACCAAGAGAGGTAACAAGCATTGCTGTGCTGTGTTCGTAAGCAGAATTTATCCTTCTCCTTACAGTCCATCCAAAGTAATTTCTGGCATGCAGTGAGTCCACATGCGAGCTGCTCTACCTTATCAGTCAAAACTATCCCACAGATGTCCGCACCATTAAGTAACACCACCTCTAAATTCTTAGGATCTTTATCGTTAAACCAGATCCTTTTGGCAGACAGCTTCCACAACCATGGGTCTTTATGAAACCTTGGTATTTCCCCACAACTTTGGCTGATCAAGTGCTTCGACCTCTATCTCCTCGTTATCAACTAAATCACTTATTCCAAATTTAAACCTGTGGTGCCTCTGAAGACCAGAGGTACCTCCTCCAAATAACCGCTGATACAGAACCTCCTGCCCACAAGGTTTCAAACCTAGTGATGAAATTGCGCTTGACTGCAGATAACTATGCTGTGCTCCAGTGTCAATCAGTGCTCGAACCACCTTCTCTCTCTCTCTCTCTCACCATTATTTTTACCAAAAGAATGCATAACAAAACATCATGCGAGCCGACCAGATTACTTGCGGTTATCTCAACTTCCACAGGGGGCTTACACGGTTTTGGTACTTTTGCTAACTGCTGGCCTGATGCTCTTCTTATAACTATCTTGTTATTCTTTTGGACCTTTTAGTTCAGGGCACATCAGCTCATAGTGCTTCCTTGAGCAGACCATGCATTGGGCCCGTATCTTGCACTTCATAGCAGCATGCACACCTTTAAGACAGATAAAGCATGCCCTTCCTGTATTTACCTCAAGTGGTTTCACGGTCTTCCAAAGTCACAGACTTGGCCTTTCCACACATCGCACTCTTGTGGTTGGGTACCTTCACAGAAAACACACTTAGGCCCTTTTATTTCTCCAGCATGTAGCTTTGCTGCTGTGGGTATCCTCTCTTCACAACCCAATTGGCTATCTACTTTGTCTATACCAGGCTGCCTACACCGAATCCTTCCTAATAAGCCAATGCAATTCTATCTTCAATCTTAACCTCATTGCATAAGAACTCCATAAGAAAGGACAACCTACTTCTTGGTGGATCCTCCTTGGCCCCATCTTTAGTTGAGAGTGAACTCCTTTGCCATGCCCTCAAGTTATCTTCTGGGAGACTGGATTCGACTAATGGGTAGAGGAACATTGAAGCATATTTATCGCTGGTTACCCCTAGAGATTCTAACGCTCGGAGCGGTGTCTTCAACCTATCATACATCCTTGCTACAGACTGTTTACTACTGTGCATTGTATTGTTAATAATAACAAGTTTGAGCAGCTCCCGAACATAGACCTCAACTAGCATCTCGTCTTTCCCAAACCTGTGCTTAAGGGCACTTACAGCTTTTACGTAGTTTTCAGCAGATTGTGGGTAGCTACTGACCAACTTCTGCGCTCTGGACCCTGGTACCATACACTGAACTAGATACTGGAACCTATCTATCACAGCGATTCCTTCATCCTCATGGATCTTTTTGAACTGTGCCCAAAAACCCAGCCATTCTGTTAAATCACCATTAAATTTCCTAAGCTGGATTTTGGGGAGCTTCACCAAGTGTTTACGTGCGCCACTAACAGAACCCCAGCTGTGCTTGCTAGCAGGATGCCTAGAATGCCCATCAAGAACAGAAGGGTGCAATACCTTATTGATGCTCAACTTCACTGACAAATATCGTTTTTCATATTCTGCCACAGTATTGAACTCCTTATCTTGTTCTTCTTCAGTAGAATCTTCCTCCACTAACAGTTTTGACACCTGGTTATCCCAACGCTGCATGTTGCTGAATGAGTCCTCCAGCATTTGCGATAGAACTTGCAAATTGTCTTTGTGTGATGGCACCTCTGCTAGTGCACAGTTAATTTCACTAACTAGCCTTGTGAACTTGGTCCGGAAAGGTCTACGACCTTTGATCAGTTTGTCCATGTTGGTTGCCTTGAACATAAGTGCACTTGCAGCAAAACTTAACAGTCACGTCCGGGTCACCGCAAATGTTGAGAGCAGACACCTTAATTCCCCTGAATTGAGGCTCTACTTTAACATGGAGCACTGCACCAAACAACAACTCGAAGGACTAACTTAAATTAACATAATCCAGACTTGGACACAAGAAATAACAAGATCTTTATTGCTTGAAAACTTGGTGAAAACTGATTATACAATTGAATCATTTGGGCTTTACTCTGTTAATAAACACACCCATTCTCGTTAACATTAACTTTGATTGGTCATTTTTACAACCCCCTACTTGAAGGAGGGACATTTATAGGCCCAATGAGAACTTGCCCTACATAAAACCGGGAAGAAGTTTAAAAGTTACAAACATGGCCCTTTGGTGGCCCACTCAAACCAGGAAGAAGTCTAAAGGGTTACAACCATGGCCATAGGTGGCCTACATAAACAAGGAAGAAGTTTAAAGGGTTTCACATTTCCTGTAAACAAACTGAAAATATACCTGAAATGCACCATGCACAAAATCCACAAAATAACAACTTCAGGTACATATTTCAACGAAGTGCATGGCTGGGTCCGCCCACAACTTCGAACAGTATATACGAAAGAGCAACTTGCAATGATATTGCAGAACAGACCAAGTATAGTTTTCAGAATAGTAGTACTCACAATTCGTGCCTTTGTTTGAAAACTTACTATTCGGGGCCTATTAATGTGTGGAAACTCCATGCAGGAATGTATATGCATGTATATAACCATTGTACACGAGGATGTACGATAATTATTGATCAATGGACTGAATAAAAGCTAGCTTTCGGAGAAATATGATAGTTAGCACCCTAGAATGTTGAATTTTACTTGGTTTTTGCGCAACTGGGCAGTGTAACCATATACTGTACATATATACGTATATGATGTGCCAGTTTGTCCATTATTTCGTCAAACTAGGAAAAGTACTTATAATACCTACTACGAGTGAAATATCGAGCTGATAATCTGATAAATTACTTATAGTGTCTGAGCTGCAATTATGGTTATTGAGCTCCCAATAATTGGAGATATACGTGCAATCCACCAGGTATAAACCCACTAATATGCTCGATCGAAGATGGGCTAAAATCAACCTTTCGCAAAAAGAAAAAAAATGTGTATAGTTTAGCCTCGTGATGTTATACGATAGGCAAATACCGTTACAACTTATCACTTTGAAAATAAATTTTCGATTATTCGTATGGTTGAAACGTAATGGGTTTTTTTTTATAAGTTATAAATGTATGTGTATATTGTTTAACATTTATGCAATATGCATAGACTGTGACATTTCTTCGCGCAGGAATCTTCATTCTAGATTCATGCAAAAACAACTGTCAAGACCACAGAATCAACAAGCAATTTTGATAAGAAAATCTCATTATTCTGCAAAGGCTTGCACTGTCAAGATTTTCTTGTATTTAAATGTTTTACTATGGAAAGAAAATAGCAACCAGGGAATTGAAAAGTATCTCAATACCCTGATCCTATGGAAATGAAATGGCAATGATTTTTCGAGTCGATTCGTCAATTCTCACCTGAGAAACGCGAACAAGAGTGCATGATATGTTTGTGGTGGCCGTCGTCATGTTGAAAAGCGGCTTTTGAAGCAAAGGAATTTCCACAGAGACTTGAAGGAGCTCCAACACCTCACAGAGACACACCGAGAGGATGGGAAATTGGATTTTAGCCCGAGATTGCTTTTCGTCTGCAGGGAATCCCAGACACACGCAACGTTTGATTTTCTGGGCGACTGAGCACTTTTTTCTCACCAAAATGGATTTACGCCAGAAAACATCAACAGGGGCATCGAAATGGGCGACAACCAGCAAACTGTTCAAATGTGGCGCACGCAGGCAAACACCTTCACCAACTTTAGAGTATGTCAACAAATAGTGCAAGGGTATATGCTACCTGCTGTTCACTTCAGGCCAATTTGAGCTGCAACAGCACACGTTTTTTTATAGCCTATATTACTGCCAGTGGGCCTACTCAACCCCGACACCCAACACCCACCAAAACTCTTCTGATAGATGTTCGTTTTACTTTTTGCCGTAAGCCGCTTCATA
Source organism: Glomeris hexasticha (assembly GCA_034695945.1). Lineage (NCBI taxonomy): Eukaryota > Metazoa > Arthropoda > Diplopoda > Glomerida > Glomeridae > Glomeris > Glomeris hexasticha. Next base: position 6,572 of record JAQIWR010002282.1, read on the forward strand.
CATCCAATACTGAATCTAGTATATAACTTGATACAATAAATCTTATAGCTTACAATTTTGAATTTGTACTTGTTGTTCCAATATATAAAAAGACTGTGCAAAGTTAAAGGAGAACTGTCAGGGTATTTTTCGTCATTTTTGATTGCAAAGACAATCAGCTAGGTCGCTAAATTGGTCGAGTATGGCAGAATAGTCAGGCAAGTTGTGGATTTTTTCGGTTGCAGTGATGTTGAGCTATTGCTATTCAAAGATATCGTTTCGTTAACCGCATACGCCCTAACGTCGATTAAGCCGCGCCCACTGCCGGGCACGTTCGTAATCGGTCTGTTTGCGGTTCTCGGAGAAGGAAAACAGCAATTTCACTGCAATACAAGTATAGTTGGACATCTGGACAACAGTTGGCAATGCAACAATCGCACTACGTTAACGTTTTGCACCTCAAACGGAATTTTACGAATAAATGGGCGGAGCTACAAAATGGTTCTTAGATTGCTAATAACTTTTTTTAACATTGAAAATTATTGCTTTTCTGAACTTTGTATACTGTTGTATTCTTTGGGTAACCAGTAAGTTGCTAACCGTAAAAAGAAACCTTCAATTGTATGCGTCTGTAGCTGTAAAATAAGTCCAAAAACTGGAAAATATTGAGAAAGTTGTTTATCTATTCATTTTCTTGCATGTTTGCTATTTCTCTATACTTTCCTTCGATCAAAACAACAACTTGCATGTGCAAAACAACAACTTGCATGTGCATGCAAGCTTATTGCGTTAGGTATATCTGTGTGCAACATCGTAATGGTAATTAGCCAGAAACCTAGCACACGACTGCACCTTGTGCAATAATTGCGTTTTCTTGGCTGTTATCCAATCTGTCAGCCAAATGTCACCAGTGATGTCACGTGGGAAGCTACATATATCTTGCGATGAAAGTTGGTGTGGCCACTTGGTATCGCATGTGATCTGACACAAATCACATTGCTACCTAATTGGATCAGCGGGTAATATAATATAGAGGTATTTATTTACCCATCCATATCAATAGGTCATTCAGTTAACATGAAGAAGACGTAAAAATACGACAAATTTATTGCATCTGGTAACACTATAGGGTGTTTCTGAATGCAGTGCAAGCGTTCTGCAGGACGAACACATCGACCCGAGTGGAAAAGCCAATGTCAGGGGTAGCGCATAAATCTCTTTCCATCACTGCTGACTGCATTCAAGTTGGTGGAGGGAATTGTCAGCAATTGCTCAAACAATATAAACAATTATCTGGCAATGTAAGATAATTATGATTATGTGCTTATTTCGATTATTTCCTGCGAAATTGCAGCTTTCCCCAATTTAACCCACATATCGGCTTTCCAGACGGGTCGAGGTGTTCGTGTTGCTGCCTATATACCTACAAACGTTTTAGGTCGAACTATGACGTCATGTAGCGCCCCTAATAATTGTCTCCGAGGATTGCGGCTAACACAAAAGCAGCATGTCAGCTCACTCCTTAAAACACCTAAAATGTTTGCACTGAATTCAGAAACACCCTGTGTTTTCAATGTAATTGTAGGGATTTTAGTTATTGCACTATCACTTATTTGAACAGCATCTATAGGGTTTACAAAAGCACTTTGTTGTGCAAGTGGTCACACAATGTGACAATTTGTGTACATCACAAAGTGACAATCCTTCTGCTAATGTTAAAAAGAAAGCGCAAACTATGCAGCCGGTGTAATGTAAGGAAGACTTTCAATTTTGAATCAGTATATGTATACTTTTAAACCTGCTGTGTGCAATAAAACTGCATGTGAAATATGCTGAAGTATATATGCTAGAAGGCTGACAACGTTTTACTTTTATCCGAGGGCATGCATGTCAAGTATTTTGCAAACAAGAGTATGTGGTCTTCGCTTCATGCATGGAATAGATGATGCATGAATTCAGCGACAAAATATTTAATCTTTTAAATTGATGTATGCAGCTAATCCTGCAATCGCAAAATATGATTTGATATGCATGCTCATGTTTTTCGCTGCAAATTAAACAGAAAAAAGGACATTATAGACACATCGCAAACTCCGGTATTTACTCATTCGACGACGTGAGACATTCGCAAAGAAAAGTCACGGACGAGCTCCTTATAACGAGAACTTGGTTTCCACAATGATCCAAGCGGCTATATTTGTCTTTCCTGGAGGCAACCGAGCGAATCAGCACACTAAACCTCTGTTAATGGACGTTCACAAGTACAAACAGATAGATATATAGGAAGAGGAACAATCGTTAAAAGGAAGACTTCGTCATCAGGTATTGACTATAGTCAAGAGTATTGCGAAGCAGAGCTAAAAAGTACATGCACCAAATCTTGCCTACGGCTCGGTTTCAGCGTTAATAGGCCGAAAAGCTAGACAATTGCGTAATAAAATAAAAGTAGCAGAAATTATCGCGCTTCCAGCTGTAGCAACGCGCAGTCAGCATTTTGAAAGCTCAATGCATTTATCACGCTATACTGTATATAAATTGGAAGTAACAAGTGCGGATTTGAGATAAAGACTCTCCACATTCTCAATTGATTGAAAACCGCGTTTACACGAGCTGTAATGTACCTTTTAAGCATCGCTTAACTAATGAACGAAAACCTGTCTCTCGTCAAAAATCAAGAAATGGACCGTGGAATGTCTGCTAAATGCCTTAGTATGATAGGAAACCCAGAGTGGATGTACTTTTAAGTGTCAATTAAAACTTCAGTGGGAAGAGAATAAAAGTTATTTAATGCCAATGGAAACTTGGGGAAAACTACAGCAACAGTAACAATGACATTCTTATATACATGTTTAATATACAGGGTGATTCAGGTCAAAGGAAACAATGGAAATTCAGTGCATATTGAGAAATAAATCAAAAACGGCTGTATGGACTAGAATAATGTGTTACGGTTTTGTAACCTATAAAAACTGTGAGGGCTAAACGTTATTCATAATCCTGCTGACAACCTTTGTCAAGGTCATTCGAATTCTAGCTTTTGCAGTAGCCTATGCACTGTACACTAGGCATGTAAATTGGAGACTTGTAGGGGATGGAGAAATAAGGCTATATAGCGCAACAAACAGAACGACATTCGGACAACAAACACAGGAGTTACAGGCTATCAAACATTTTGCAGAATGCTTCCGTGCTCGACACTCGGAACATGCAGGAAAGTGAACCCAGGGAACTAGTACTATAGTCCATTTCGCTATTACGAACGAGGAAGTCGACCACATTACAGATAGGGGGTTTCGTGAGATACATGCGCGCTCCGATTGTCAGCCAATCGCCGAACAGTGACGTCACATTCGTCCCTCTAGGATCTGAGCGCTGTTCGCAGATTCAAGCAATGGGACAGGAACTCTTGGAACTCTTTTCTTGTGGCACATTTATACACAACCGACGGGCTTGTTCACAGCTCGTTGGTAATAGCGAAATGGACTATAGTTCGAGTTTTTGCCAATCTACAATTATTTTCGTTTAAAATGAGCATGTTTTGTGCTTAATAATCCTGCAAGAACACTATAAGAAAAAGTGCCTACGGTAAGCACCACATTACAAATAATATTTTTGAGGGGCTAGAGTCAAAAACGGAATTAATTATGTAATATGCACTATCGCTCAGAATGTAAACACTCCTGTCCATTCCATGCGTGTGTTTGCTCCGCTATCTTCGACTTATATCGATATTTATCGATATTAGGTGACGTCACACTTGATCTGCGCTGTGGTTCGCCGAATGAATTTCTGTTGCCACTATTCCTCACCTATTAACCTTGTTGATCAAACTGTGTACCGAAATGGTACTGTACTATCAAATTCGGGTAAACGAAGTTTCTCTGGAAGTTGACATGTACTAGTATTTAAAATAAACATGGTGTATGAACATACATGTTCCCTGTTTCGAACTATGTTAGGGTCACTGCCGAACTTCGTTAACCAAACTAGCCCTTTCTTGTTTGAGCATCTAAGGCATTTCGTGGAATAAGTGTGTTAAGTACATTATTTAACTTGAAAAACATATTTCATATTTGGTTACCTTCTGACAGGCATTCTATGTCCTTCGCTGCCATTTGTCCCTCTGCATTGTGGGATATGAATCAGCGATTAAAACCTTTCTGAAAAGTGAAAAACTTGGTTTGGAAAACACATTTCCTATACGTTTCTAGCATGATTCTGGTTGATATTTTTTATGAGAAGAGATCATGTGACGAGTGTACAGATTTGCAAATCAATTGCACTTACCGATTGGGAGAGTATCCATTTCGGGACTTGGAATGTTATCTATATGTTCGCGGAGACTGTCATCAATCTCAACAATAGACGATTTCCATTCCAATTCTTCTGATGCTACTGACAGGTCGTTTACAATACATCTTGGATTGCCTTCATGGCAAGCATTAAGCATTTCAAATGCACATTCTTGATCATCGATTTTGGCTTGACCTTCGATTCCATCTAATTTGGAATGAGGAATTTGTAGCTGATGTCCAACTTCCATCCATATTGGGCTTCTCAAACACTTTGATATAGAGCGTCTAATATGTTCGTTCAACAGGATATTCAACATAATTGACATAAATGCTGCCTGGAATTCATAAGTAGATGACAATCTTTGTTTTGCAGGTTTCTTGGAGGTTGTTAATGAAACATACCTGCCCATTGTTAGTAATGTTAGGTTTACGATCAACCCTAGCAAGTTGTTTGAATTCCTTGTCTGCAATATCAGCACAAGCTTGTGGCATTTCCTGAACAGCCACTTCTCTGTTTTCATCCAAACCCCTAAATTCATTTTGAAAACAATTGCCTTAAAGGAGAACAGACAGGGTCAAAAAAAAATTTCTGATCCCAATGAGAAATAACATATAGAATTATACCGTCATTT
>JAQIWR010002283.1:0-11477 GCA_034695945.1 Glomeris hexasticha
GATGCTTGCTTGAAATTGGTGATGGAAACCTCTGTAAAACGTAAAATATGCCTCTTGTTCTTAAACAAATGTCCAGGTTCAAATGCATAATTATTTCAGTTTTCAATTTTGCAAGTGGTTTAACCTATTCTGCTTTATATCTTTTGTGTCAGAATCATTACTTAGTACTGTTTTATCAAATAGAAACAGATTTTAGTGTAAAATAAATTTTTTATTGCAAAAATATAAAGTAAATTTCATGTTCTTACACAAATGTCTGCCACTGTAGTATTCGGGCTTGGCTGGTGAGATACTACTGCGTCGACATCATCTCACTAGTGGAGGACAAAGTAGTAGGATCGTGGCATGACCTTCTATTGATGCAACAGCCATCTGTTGTGACCGAATACCCTGTCTCGGAAAGCTTCCTACTTCGATATAGCACCTGGACCAAGACAGTTTATCTGTTTTGTTATTTCGCACGCCAAAGGTATATTGACCGTGATTCCCTGTTACAGTACCGCCATCCTACGCCTTAGGCTAACTACAGCGGCCTATCATGCTGCTCATCCATAAAATGACAGCACCTGCAGCGACGCTTTGCGGTCTCCCTAGAGATCTTTTTCAGGATATGTGTCGCTTGTATTCCTAGATCTTTAAGGGATTGCGCTGTCCTAACTGGTATCTCTCCTCTCACCCCCACCACAAATGGAGCATGAATGACAGTCTCCATGCCCAATATGTGTTTCTTCATATGAGCACGCTGTAGGAAGTTGTGGTACTCAAAGTGCACAGTGACATCCACTACTCTTGCAGTTTTCCTTCCCGAGTCAACAATTACTATGTCCGGCTAAAGGAATCCCCGCTTCAATTGGAAAGGATTGTTCCATGTAGATGCGCACCGCCGGCACCGTATGCTAGCAGTGGAAGTGTCACGCATACAAGCCATATACTCCTTGACAGGGATCGTGTTAGTACGCATCTTAAAGGCTGTAAGGAGGTCATGACTGCGGAAAAGACTGCCTCGAAACAAGTCATTTGCTGACCCGGCTGTCCAGGAAGTCAAGAACTCGTTTGACACTTCAGCAGCGCTCATTCCTCACTTCTTGTTTCCGCAGTTGTCTGCCGTATGGTTTCATCTCTGCCTTAAGCAACGGCCCATACACATGGTGCAGGTCTGCATAGGCTCTCAGCTTTGTTGTCAGGTTCATTGCCTACACAATGCACTAAGCACTAGGTCGTGACTCCTGGACCTAAGGTCCAGGTGTCTTCAAATCACCTGTGGCGCAACATAGCATGAGAGATGAGTAAGACCCAGGCTCCTCCGTCATTAGGTCGGGCATAGATGACGTGGTTGGTTACGCATTCGTGCAACTGAAACCAATTTTTACGCAATCGATCGTCACAGACGTTCTCAACATCCTTAAGTTTGATTGCTCGAGGCATTATAAGTCTGAACCGTGGACTACCTTCAGAAGGTAATGGTCTTGCAACAGATCAAGTTTCTGATATGGCTTAAGCGGTGCTGTATCCAACAACCGCAGAACGTATTCCACATCTGCAATTGGAGTACCCTCGTGTTCCACACTCCAGGGTGTGAAGCGAACGCCCAAAAGGAAGTTATGTATCCTGTGCAAAGTGCGGCACCCATGCTCTATCTATCTGCATGGCTGGGTCAAGATTGTCACATGTTTTACCTGCTTTTGAGAGCTTTGATAGTAACAGCCGAACTCTTTTTCGTAGAATGGATCATCTCGGCGAGTGTAAGGTATGTGTTGTCGACTAACTGCTTAAGTGCTTCTGTGCTTCCCGCAAACAGATTCAGGTCAACCGTAAACGCCAGTGCTGTTATCAGGACTCCCTTAGCTGCTATGTAACTCATTCCAGAGTTCTGGAACAAGCGCAGAAGAGGGTCCAGTACCAAGTTAAAGAGGAACATGGCATTGGGTCCCCTATTTTGACATCTTGCTTAAGTGTGTTCTCCACCCCAGCATCTGTCCCCATTTGCAATCGTGTTACTGCTCCACTGAATGTGGAGACAGCGCAACGGAGCAGTGTTTCTGGGATGCCAAGGCACAGAGGCTCTTAATAACCAGAGAGTGTGGCACAGCATCGAATGCGTTCGATACATCCAGAAAGGCTATACTCACCGCATCCCTCTTGGCCAAACTCGCAACAGAGTTCAAAACGACAATGTTGAGACTAGAGCCAGGCATAGCAACAAACCCACGTTGAGACTGATCGAGATCGATCAAGACCGGTGATCTTTCGTAGGCGCCACTCTACCAGATTGGAGTACAGCCTAGCCAGAAGAGGTGCTATTGTGGGTGTTTGCCAGTTCTTCGGGTCTGACAACTCCTTGTTCGGTTTTGGCAAGAGCACAGTGCGGCACAGCTGAAGCACAGATATCATGTGCTGGAGGGCTATCGTATCAGTAAAACCCGCAGCGACAAGCTGACCGCCAGGGTCCGCACTCTCTAGGTCTTGTTTTAACATCCCGTCCGGTCCCAGTGCAGTACGTGGAGCTATCTTTTAAAGACAGTTCGCACATTACTTTTGCTAACCCGAGGGCACCGACTGCTGATGGCACCAACAAGACGCTGATCCAGAAGGACTTCGTCTGTGACTTCCTAAGTTGGGTTTCTTTCAGCACATGTGATAATACAATCCTGGAGGCGGCGATGGCTTTATCTTACAGTCTCTGAGCCTTGGCATAGCAATCAATATTACACTGCTTCGCCTTGGTCCTCCGTGTTGTACAGCAAGTGGTGAGTAGCCTTATGCAAGAGGGCCCAACCGCATGATTTTACCTCGTTAGCGTCCAACTGACCAGACTGTGCTGCACTTCTTACCTCCCTTAATGTCTCCACCATGGGACGTCCGCATTCCTCATCGGGACAAGAGATACTCCCAAACATCTCTGCGTTACAAATTTCCGTAGTCTGTGGGGTTTCCCGCGGGTCAATCTCAATACTGCAGGTTCACCTACCAGCCACAGGGTGCCTGAGGCATGCGTCTGGAGCCGGTACCTGTCTCCTGTCCTTCGTTTCCCAAAGCAGACCCTTATATTCGACACCTGGTTGACTGTCTTGAAGGGGAGGTGTTCTGCAAAGTGCTTGTTAATGGCGGGATCCCCAGCATTAACTTATTCCTGCATCAATAGGATGAAAACTTTGTCCAAGCTACAGATGGAGGGGATAAGCTTTGGGATTGTGTCGCACTGCTTGCTCCGTACGCGGCACATTCCTTAACTCAGGAGGCATGTGACACTTATGCTGGCCAAATCCTTGCTCAGTCAAGTAGCCAATTGGGCAGGCATTGCAGTTAAAGGTGCTGCTGATAGGAGCAACTAGTCCATTACCCTTGGGGTAATGGCACGCGGTACTTATGAAACTGCTATTCACTCTTCCACATCTCCCGCAGAAGTATTCCTCCTTGACCTTGTGATGCTACCAAAGGTGCTCAGCTAGTTCAGAATGATGGGTAAAAATTATTCTACAAGTATACATCGTCACGCGCAAAGGGTAGGGTATTCAGCTCGATGGGGTAGGGACAGCTTCTTGTGTTCTCCCACCATGCACACCATAGTCCATTTTCTGTCTGCGGTCTCTTCTGCCTTTACCTACTAAACGTAAGTCACAATCCGGGGCTTTCCAAGGACTGAACTTAGATTGTGCTGACATTTTTGAGAGGTTTTCATTTACCGCTCCCCATCTTAGGGCCGGATCCATAGCCATTTCTGGGACTATTCGGTCTATCGAGCCTGCGCCTTTCACAGACAGCAGCTACCCTGCCGTCCCGCCGCATATCCATATTCATTTGGGCGTTAACAGATTGGGTCAGAACCCGCGACGGGTGATGATCCCACACTTGATTTTGGACTTACTGTCATAAAATATGACAACCGCTGTTAGCCAAATAGAACCTCTTCTTAGAACATCACAATATAACTAACATTTCCGGAATCACTACGTGGAGGCCGCGTTTTTGCCCGTATCTCGTCATTGGGTGCTCCTAGCCCCAGAGTGGAGGTTGACTGTCTAATATCACTCTGCCAACTCATAAAAATGGTGAGCACATAGCAAGTTAGTGAAGCTACCTCCAGCAAGGCTATCAATGTAATCCTACCATATAGACAGCAGAACCGTAGTGTCATAGTTACTCCCACCATTTACCAGTGCTAAATTTAAATTTCTTCACAATAACATATTTCTTGGCACTAAGTAGAAATCACTTTGCGTCAAAACCGTCTCTCCGGCCATCACAATGCTTTGTTTTAATTAGCTATGATCAGTGAGCTGTTAGCAAGGCACACACTAAGTTTCGGCTCGTCACACCTGTACTTGGCCCACGCTGTGGGGCCAAACTTAACAAGCTTTGGGTTTTTTCTCCGGGTACCGCCTAGATACAGGTTTCTTGTCTTTTGTATTTTTTTTGTTTGGTTTGGTTTTTGCGACATGAACAACAACAATGCAGAATTAACGCGTGGGCGATTTCCACTCCGTATCCCACTGCTGTACATCCCCCTTCATCTTGTGCAAACATTCACTGTCAATTGCAAGAATTTTGCTTATGGCGCCAGTCTCCTCATTCTCGTTCGGGGGAGGACCATAACCGGCAGCGTGCAAGCTTTCCAATGTGGCAGTGACACCTTCATTGGCATAGGCTTGCTCGTCCATGAAATTGTTAATTATACGTAGTGAATCTGTAAGGGCTTTGGTAGAGACCCCACTGAGTATTCTACTACTTCTTAGTCCAACGACTTCTTTGATCGCCTTGATAGTCTTAGGGTATACATCACCTCGTGCGCCGAATACCACAGGCGCGTGACTTACATTAGCAACCCCTAATGCCAGTTTTATAGCATCGTCCAGAGGGGCATATTTCGCCACTTTTTCATCCCATTCTTTGTCAAGTCAGGCACGTTGTTCAAAGTGTACTGTTACATCCATTACTATGGCTCATGGTTCCTTATCGTCTAAAGTTTGAACGACAACCAAGTCAGGCCACAGGAAACCATTTTCAAAAGGAAATGATTGTTCGATTGCAACCTGCAGGTTTGAATTGATTACAATTTCCCCCGCGACGATATTGCGTATTTCATCATGTCGATGAATTCGCATTGCTTTGGTTGCGGGGCATGCACCTAGCACATGACCAAGGGTTTCCGTAGTAGTTAAGCACTGTCTGCACCGAAGGCTTTCTGTTGTTGTATTACGCATTCTTGCAAGATACGCCCGCGTAGGGACGGTATCGGTGCGCGCCTTAAGGGCCGTGAGGTATTCATAGCTACATAGCATGCCATTTTGTATCCATTTATTGCCAATAGTATTATTTCGGAAACACTGAACACCTCTTCCCTGGGTTCTTAGCAAAGCCCATTCTTTGACTCCTTTTCTTTGAGATTCACCAATTGCAACTTTAAGCTAAGTCTGTCCAGCGGACCCACAATATGGTGTACATCAACATAATCTCTTAGCTTTCCTAGTAGGCCGATTGCTAATGCTACGGCACTTAAGATTTGGTCGTCCATCCTGGACGCAATGTCTAAGTGATGCATTAGAACATGAACAGGTACAATACGGGATAGCCTGGGAAAGCCCAGGCTCCCGTCTTTACAGCGAGTGTATAGTAGGTGATTAGTTGTGCTATCAGGCAATTGCAGATATTTCTTGCGCGCACGGGAGCAGAGCTTATCGACTCCCTTAAACTGTAGGGCTGTTGGGGGGGGATTAACCTGTACCCATGCATCACTCTTGGCAAATAGTTTACTCGCAGAAGGGAGACCTTTTGGAAAGGTTTGAGTGGTGCTTTATCAATTTTATTGATCACCTCTTCTACATCCACAAGTGGAAGGCACTGACGTGCCACACTCTAAGGAGAGAATCTAGATCCCAAGAAAGGAGTTATTGATCCGGGTCCTAGGTGTGGCATCCGTACGCCGGCTATGCTGACTTTGGGGTCAACTGATATCCAAGATTTACAGTCCTGAATGGCTTTTATTTGTACGGAGGCGCACTTCTAAGGTGAGAGTGACATGCCCGCCAGCGTTAAGTATTGACTTGTTTTATCAAGCATGTGTTGCAAAAAGGTTGGGTTATCTGCTAGCAAACCCATATCGTCTGCAAATGCCAGGTCAGCAATTTTTGTTCCTGTGGCTCCTGAGTAGCCAAATTCTGAGTTTTGCAAGGCTCGGAGTAGCGGGTCCAGGACCAAGTTAATCAGAAAAGGTGACAGTAGATCACCTTGTTTAACTCCCCGCTTGAGCAAAACTTTTGTTTGTTTGCCATCCCCAGCATCAAGTAGGGTAGATGCACCCACAAAAATGGATACCACACATTCAATTAGGTGTGGTGGGATTCCATAAGCTTTGAGACATTTTATTATCAGAGAATGAGGTATGGAATCAAACGCTTTGCGGATATCCTGAAAGGCTATGCAACAAGCTCCCTTCTTCTTAGCAAGAGCAATCACTGTATTTAAAATAAACACGTGACTACAGCCGGTAATGCCACAAACCCACGTTGGGCATGGTCAAGACCATTAACCTGTCCCAAGCTCATCAGCAGACCTCGGGAGTACAGCCTCGCCAGAAGGGGGGAATTGTCAGCGGTTGCCAGTTTCTAGGATTTGTCAGATCCGCCTTTGGTATAGGAAGCAATACCGTGCGACAATCTCGTAAGCGTTTCGGCATATACTGCTGAGCGATCATGGCTGTAAATATTGCCGAGACAACTTGAAAATCTGGGTCAGCTCGAAACAAGTCTTTCTTGGACATTCCCTCTGGTCCAGTTGCAGATGGAACTCCAATCCGTTTTAAGATTAGTTCAACCATTTTCGGTTGTATTGGGCCGCACCATCTTGCGATGGCCCCAGTTGGACGCTGTTCCAACGATACATTGTCCGTAACTTCCTTTCCCCACAGGTCATCATAGACCTTGTGGAATTCCTCCATAGAGGGTTTGACTGCAGGTCCATTTTGTTGTAATTCTCCAGAGATAATTTCATCCAATAGGCGCCTTTTGTCATTCTCATATAGTTTTTGCACTTTGGAATAAGTGTCCACACGACCTTGTTTGGCGTTTGTACGCCATCGTGGTCTCTTCGTATGTCTTATTTGGTTATTCATACGAGGTCAACGTGGCGTGCAGTCCCGAAGGAGAGCATCTACCGCCTCGTCGATCATCGCATTGCAGAACGTTCCATTTGTAGCCGCTTGACTCAAATTCCTTAATATATGGGCTAGGGGATGGGAATCATCATCACTGGGTGTCTGGATGCTCCCCAACATCATTTTAACCCAGTCGTTTATAGTTTCAGGTGTATCAGGTAAATCATCAAAGTCATTTACTTGATCGGCTCCAACGGGCCATATCGTATTTTGTTCACATGATGTGACTGCAGGTAGTTCGCCTTTTGCTGCATTTTGTCGCAGCAAGACCCTTTTAGCAGAAATTTGCTTTAGCGTTTTATGAGGCAGGTGTCGAGCTATGCACACATTTATAAATCGCTGCCCCGCATAATGTTCCTCACATCTTTTCAAAATCTCCACTTACTCTTCAGTCCACACAGATGGGTGCGCCGTAGGCCGCTGTGGCATAGCTTCCTCAGTTCTTTTCTTATTCTTGAGGTCTGGGTGTGCCTGTCGCTCATGCTGACTACACCCACATTTTGTTTCAAACCTCATATTGCAGCTTCACAAGCATACTGGTACTCATTGTTTGGATTAGTTGCAGGACATGTGCATCTGGCATAGTGTCCTGCCACACTCCTGTGTAGATCATACACTTTTGAGCATCGAGTGCATTGGTAATTGGCTTCAATACCGTGTACCTCAGAGAGGTGTTTGCCATAATCCTAGTGTCGAGTAAAAATACTGCGGCACGTACAAGTCATCGTCCGGTAGTTATAGGGGATGACACCTGCTGGGGTCGAGAGTGAATTATTATTCGCCCCAGCAGGTTTCCGTTGTCCACTGTCCATTATCTATTGCCATTCGGTCATGTTCGCTAGTTAATCCATTATGCGTCTGGGCACGATCCGGGTTTCCGAGGCCACTATCTGATCGTATTTCCATTCAAAAAATCGGATTTTGATAACGCTCCCCACAGTGCAGCTTGTCCCGCCTTAGGGGACAGACCGTATTTAATCCAAGTCGTTTAGGTATTTGATCCAATCATACGAGAATCCTCTCCAAGAGGATAACTCTGCCTGCCAATTTCATATACGTATACATTCCATTTCGGTAACATTGTTGGCGTCTATGACCACCTTGCCTGGTGATAGGCCAGGTCTTCTCGGGCTTTTGCAGTATATCAGAAGTCGCCGTTAGTCAGCAAGCTGTACAGGGAACGCCGCGAGGCGGCCACGACTTCTGCCCACTCCAAAATAGGATACCCGTCCCTAAGGTGTGGGTTCAACGGTCTAAACACGTTAGCAAATCACGTTTTGGCCGGAGATCTAGTAATGAAACTGTGAAACTACCAGCTACCACAACCACAAGAAATTCACAGATACTCTGACACCGAATGTTTCACAGTGCAGGGAAATCATGATAACCTTGCTTCCACTCTCCGATACCGAATGTTTCACAGTACGCGGTTAGGATAGCCGTAGTTACTCCCAACACCGAATGTTTCACAGTGCCGGGTTTGCGCTGGGCAGAAATCACATTGCGTCAAAACCGTCTCTCCGGCCCATCGCAATGCTTTGTTTTAAATAGACAGTCGGATTGATGTTAGTCAGATTTACAGTATTACTTAAACTAAATGATAAAAATGGTCAATTCAATTTATTATTTTCTTTTCTGTTGTTTGAACAGCTGAGAGCAAAAAGGATTAATATGTTTTGAAATCCACAGTGTTGTACATTTTCCCAGACATTGTTGAACCTTTTACAATAGTATTTTTCCTGAAATATTATTCACAGTCAAAATTAACGTGCATTTTTTAATAACATGTAATGAGCCATTTCGGACTTTAATAAATTTGTTATGAAGTACTGCATTTTTAAGTGGTTATTCATGTACAAATTAATTTAAACGCCTATCGTGGCATGGTAAAAGTTTATCTATGCCATATCCTTGAAAAACAACCAACTGCAAATATTACTATTACAACTCTACGTTTTAAGTCACATTTCTTTGTATGTATTAAGCATTGTACATGCAGCAAAGCATTGTCATGCAGCAAGCAATTAGGGTGCGCGGTTATTATTGGAACACTCGTAACTCCTGTTGGTTTTTACTAATTGTGAATGTCTAGATTGATTTGGAATTAGCTGGCTGTCCATGTCATTTCTCCAATTTAAACTACCCCTCTTAAATATGACAAAAGTTGGTTTTTTGAAATCCCTTTTGGAACTTTCGAAAGTCATGGAAGAGCATGTATCCCACGAATCATAGCTCATGTTGGCATGGTTTTTTGTGGAAAATATAATGACATTAAACAGTTATAGCTCATGTTGGCATGGTTTTTTGTGGAAAATATAATGACATTAAACAGTTATTAGCACTGCACCGCAGTTGTGAATCACCCTGTATAAATATTGTGGAATTTTGGCAAACGTATCACCTCACACTTGCAATCTTCCTCTCACTCTGCCTCTCCCTCTTCCTCTCCCTCTGCATTTCCCTCTGCATCTCCCTCTGCCTCTCCCTCTGCCTCTCCCTCTGCCTCTGCCTCTCCTTCTCCCTCTCACACCCGTGGCAGCCATCCAGTAAAAAACTTTGGGTTGATGTATTATAGCAATCGTAATAATGAAAAACTTGTAAGACTGAACTACATTATATTGGTTTCATTTTCCATAAGGTGCCTTCGTTAAGGGATTACCTGCGAGGTTTTACCACTTTATGTAGAACATAATGGTGCTTATAGTCAGATTCATTGTGATAACACTGTATTAGTAACTTGCAGCATGTTTAGTTATAGCAGTGAAAATGTTGAACAATTTAGCAAAGTTTACCGACATTTTTGCAAGATGTATTTACTGCTCACAAGATAGCATTGTCTTGAATCGAGAAATTACGTTGTAGATGATGTGAAAACAATACTTAATTACCAGTTTTTAAGTAAGGAGGGATATTATGCTCTAATTAAATGACGCGTTAATTGTATTTCATATGTGCAATACTGAAGTAACCGTTTCCTAAGTCTGTTCTGTTTTTTAAACATGCTTTTACTTAACCCAAAAAAAAAAGAATTTAATGAGTAAGGGTTTCATATAACATATTCATATTAATAACTGTATACTGGCCCATCTATATATTCCGAACTATTCAACAGAGCCATGTTTGTTTAGATTTCAAGTTTGTATTTGCCAATTATATTTACAGTTTGTTAAATTGTTTCAATAAACGCTTCCTCATTCTTTTTCCTCTTGGTCATTAACTTATCAGCGCCTGGAAAACCATGTTTTCAAGAATTCAAAATTTTTAGCTGTAGTAGTTACATAATATATTAGTAACGCGGTAGTATTTTTGTTTTGTTTATGTGAGTTCAAGTTTTTGAAATATTGGGTGATTCATATTTGCATCGCTAGGCACTACTTGGTGTAATTTCTCTGCAAAGCACACAGAGTGTCTATATTTTGCTAAATGTTTTAAAGTTAAAGGCTACGTTACAAAATTTATCTATTCCAGCAATTACATATATAGATATGCTATGTAAGCCTAACTACAAATGTTGTTTATGTGTCTTCCATCAAAAATATTTTTTTTAAAATTTGCAGGACATTTAAAGTCAATATATTTTTTACACAAGAGTTGTTTTTTGTAGTAATGATAGTTTTTTCTCAATTTGGCATTTTGGTATTTGTAGTCAGGTGAGACAGATTAGTTCAACGCTTAGTGTGGAAATTCACGAAGCATGATACGCACAACCCCATTTTGCATTCCATGCAAATTGTTTGTGGTTGGGATTTGAAGTGTTCCTATGCACATCTATCTAAGCCATGATTTTCCTCCCAACATTGCAACAAGATGCTCAGTGCCACCATCATAGCAGGTGGTATCTCAGATTCTGCAATAATTTATTAACAATTGGAGAATATTTAATATCTAAAAATATGGTTGTCGCCTATTGATTCATTACCTGCTTCCAATAGCACTGGTTTCATTAGATGCGGTACATCCAACGCTCTTTAGCAAGTTTATTTTTCGGGTTAAAAACGTCATTAGGATCTTCTGATCTCTAGCTTGGTAATATTGTTGCAATTCTTATACAGGATCCGAGCATTATTGACTGTGACATAAATAAGCCAAATGCCAACCCTATTCTGACAGATATTTTCATCCATCTAGTCGGTGCCACCCATGAATTTCGCCGTTTTAATCCATGTGATTTTATATTGTTGAAGTTGGTTCTCAACAATTTTTAATTGGCTATTCATACTTGCACTCAACAGAATTCAAAGTCCCACAGAAAAATATGAGGTCTTCAAATATCAAAGAAGAATCACTCCTCAACTCATAGGGAGAAACAGCACCAACTTTAATGAAG
>JAQIWR010002284.1:0-11474 GCA_034695945.1 Glomeris hexasticha
CCAATTTAGAAGTTGTATAGTTTTTCGTCACGCACAACATATATTTGGTTTATTTTTTGGCGGACTGTCCCTTTAAAATTAGCAGTGGTGGCGCTAGTGTCGCCGTGTCCAGTTTACAAGAAACACTCCCCCTACGTAGGTTCAGATTTGGCCCTTAGATGGCGTCAGTGTCGTTTCACCCATTTTACACTGAGAAATAACAGCCCCTTATTCTAGTTTTCCTGGAAAACACATTTCAATAGTGCTTCCCTGCAAAGCACAATTGAAGTAGTGCTTCCCTGCAAAGCACAATTGAAGTAGTGCTTCCCTGCAAAGCACTGCACAGGTGATTTCTAATAAAATTCCTCTAATTTTTACAACAGCATAATTTCATGATTTTGACAATTTGTATATACGAGATATATCTCGTATATCTCGTGGTTATAACCACGATATTTACTAATTTTAATGGTAATGTTTGTCAAATAAATGGTATAAGACCTATATTGTAAATTAAAAACAAAATGCTCACTTTTTTAGTTTTATGGTTCGCGAAATTGGATAGGCCTATCTATGCCTTTGACTTTTCTCATATAACCCGGTCATAAATTTGGATGTTAACATTTTGCCTTCGGGTCTTAAGACCGACAACCCCCTAAAAGTGAAAAACTTCTTTTTTTCCTGATTTTTGGCGCAGTGGCGTGCCATTAATATTCTTCAATACGTTTTCCATATTATTACGAATCCTATCCAGGTCCTGGGGATGGATTCAGCAATTTTTTCCACTATCGCACTTTTGTGTTTTATTTCCAGAAGGCGAGGTGAGGCCAAATAATTTCCACTTTTTCCCCGCATCAGTAAGCCTACAAGAGGAAAAAAATGGAGCAAAAAATGGGAGGGGAAAAATGCGCATTTGTCGCTCAGATGAAAACGGAAACGACAGACTAAAAAAAATTAATATCAAACCTGGTTGCGAGATAACAATGGCTTAAAAAATTCAAAAACCACGCAAACATTTCGAGAAAAAAAATCACAAACTTTTCCTGGCAAATAATTAAAATATCAAATCCTCATTTCTGGAGTAAAATACAATTTAAAATAGAATTTCTATTGATAAGAAATAAAATATACAAATATTTTAAGTTATTTCTGTTTTTTCTATCGCATTCACATAATTTGACAAGGAAAGGTTTTCCTTAAACAATTAAACTATATAGACACAAACTTTATTTAGATTAAATTTAGTAATATAATTCTACTGTTTTCCCTACACTTTCATTATTTGGTTTATTACATTATTAGGCCTATATTAAGATTGACTTGCTCCTGTAATTTCTCATGACACCAAATCTATCTTAAATAAAATCTGATGCCTCAATTTATGCTTAAAAAACAATAAAACATAAAACAAACTCTTACGAATAAAATTAAATAAATAAAGTCAATTTTGTTTTTCTGATGAGCAACAGAATAGTTAGGTTTACATGAGAATTTAATATTAACAAAAATTGAAGTGCGTACAATTAATTTGTTTTTATATACATGAAAAATATTATTCAAAATCACAAGCAACCAATTGTTTCGTGCCATTATATAAATTGTTGAGAAAATCCTGTGTATATGAAATTGCTCCATTGAATGTCATTACCATATCACGTATTGAAATGACATTTCAGTTTGTTGCTGCCATTATTTTAGTATGCACTGGATAGAGCCATATTTTGCGAAACGAGTCATTTGGCGCGATTGCGGCAATAAAACGAACACATGTATGTTTAATTTCTGAATACGTGTCGCATGTTTGTTGTGTGTTATGGGCGGAAGTGAGTGAATGTTGGCGGAAGAAAGAGATGAGAGTGTAGGTAACGCCCCTTGGAATCAGGTGACCCGAGCGCCATCTGGGTCAACAACAGGTGTCAGTCACGCAATGAATCGTTCAAAGTGACGCTTGTGACGTCACACACCCACCGATCATAGCATGTGACAGAGAACGAGAAGCAAAATCATACATTTGTCACTCAAGCATCTAACAAGGTCACTAAATAGAAAAGCGCTCAGCATCCCAGATAACCAACAAAATCCCATTCAAGCATCTTTTCGAAGTAAATTTCAAACATAAAACATGAATGTTTCATGTTTTTATTTGAACGAGTTTCCGTGACTTCTACACCAAAAATACAAACGCATACTTTCTATTTTTGTCACAACAACAAAACCAGTCCCATCTGTTTCCTTTCATTTTTTAGCCAAAAATCAAACAAATGAAGGTGTATAACATTGCTCTTTTTTACAAAAATAAATGTCCAACTCTCTAAACAATATTGTATTTTTAAATAATCAGAAACATGCCTATGTATATAAACATCTCAAATGTGCATTTTTATATTTCAAACCTACAAACGATTTTTCTACACAACTCAATGTCGATATTCCCTTATTTTTAAAATTATTTGGTCATTCTAGGGCAATTCAAATTATGTTTCGAAATTTTAGAAACAAAGTGGATTTTATTTTTATACAAGCCTTGATACAAGTCAACTCTTTGGAAATTCTTTATATTACTCAACTATAATCGCCTGTAATTTGGTTAATTTGTATATTAATTGAGTACAACGCATACTGTTATATTAAAAAGTTGTCTGAAAAAGTACATCTTTTGTTACTTAAACTATTGAAAATAAAACCATAACTTATAAAGTTTATTTTCCTGTCCATTTCACTGGGTAACCCAAATCTTTGTAAAATTCCTGACCATTAGATTTTCCAGATGGGTTTCATGCTGCCCTGTAACCTACTTTTTTTATCACTGTAATATAAACATTTCACTGCATGGTATAAATTACCGATGTCAAAGTTATTGACAGTTACTATTGCGAAGGCGTGGTTTT
Source organism: Glomeris hexasticha (assembly GCA_034695945.1). Classification (NCBI taxonomy): domain Eukaryota; kingdom Metazoa; phylum Arthropoda; class Diplopoda; order Glomerida; family Glomeridae; genus Glomeris; species Glomeris hexasticha. Next base: position 2,868 of record JAQIWR010002284.1, read on the forward strand.
ACAACAAGTGCGATTTTAAAAGGGATCGTGACACACTGCACTTTAATGTTAACACAGTATATTACTATAAATATAATATGTAGCACAATAAATTTTACTACAGTAACTATAACAGACATTACAAACGAATAACATTTTAAATTAGATGTAACTATTTCTAAAATATAGACCGCGTGTGCATTTTTAAATATCTTATAGAATTATAACTAGAATAAATTGCAATTTTCTATACACCATTCAGTAACAAACACGTAGTGCGTTTTAATTTCCGGTTGTGTAAGATAGGCAGGCATACCACACTCTGCACTTTTTTCTTGCTTTCTGTCTCTGTGTACACACTTTCTCATTTTACACGCAGTCAAAACCACAATCCCCAAAATATATACGACAGCCGCGTAACTTTCTTGAAACCACAAGGAGCAAAAAAACTTTAAAAAATAAAGACAGAAAAAACAAAATTGGAAATTTTCCAGGCGTGATAGTCCTTTTTTCTCTTTTCTCTTCTCTCAAACTTGGAGATTGGGAAAAAGGGGAAGGAAAAGTCGCGACAAGGGTGCGATAAATTCGTCTTTGTCGTGACAGAGCGTTGATACGAGAGGTGAACTGTGCAAAAGTCTCTGCTGCACTATTTCTAGGGGGTAAACAAACTTATTCCCCCGGGGGATCTCCAGTCACGTGCCTTAAGGTTATAGCTGTATCTCCACAGACGCACACACAGCAAGGCTACCGACCTTTTTCCCTTTTTCTCTTCTTCTTCTTCTTGCACAACTCCCACCACCTACTCAGCAACTGCCCCCCTTCCAAAAGAAACACACCTCACCAAATTCCCCTTGAAATAAACGACAATACAGGCGTAATTCAAGCGACCCGAACGTGGCTTGCCCGCACAGCACGGTCGCTGTTCGGCTTCCCCGCTTTGCGCCGTTGCCATGGCAACTGCATCCCTCATCTCGCTCTCTCTCTCTCTCTCTCTCTCTCTTTCTATCTCATCCTCGTTTCTTTTCTCGCTCCGCTTCTTGGCAGTTGTCGCTTTTATGAACGAGGGTGAGGTCAAAGGTGAAAGTGATGCTACCCCAATCAAGGCCCCATTGTCAAATTAACAGCCGGTGGAGGTTGGCTAAGGTTTTTGACCTTCATCATCTTCTTCTTATACAAAAGGCAGGAAAGAAAAGATCGGGGTGTTTGAGAGTCAGGGTGGGGGTTAAAAGGAGGTGCGAGCAAGAAGGAAACATCTGCAGCAGATTGTCGAATATTTCTCAGTCAGTCAAAGCCTTATTAAATTGGCGCCGTCAGCCGGTGGCAACTGTCGTACACAGTGCAACACATGGTGGAGGTGGTGGATGGTTTCCAAGGCAACGTCCGTATAGTGAGGGGAGGTGGTGGTGTTCGAGAGCGAGAGAGAGAGAGTGGTGGCCGCAAATGCACAACGTTGCTGTATAGAAGGCAGCCGGTTGAAAATTGACCCTGCGACCAAAGCTTGTTTTCGTGGCAAAGTGATTTACACGACTCGCTTCCGCTTCCAGGGCCTTCCAGGGCCAGGCCAACCTTGCAAGCAACCATACATATATACTACGACCCGCAAATCGCCCAGGCCACGTCCCATCCCAGCCATCGATTGAAGCTTGCCAACAGCATACCGTTACACCCCCAACCAACCCCAACACCCCCTTTTCAAAACTATCCTACTCTAAAATGCAACACTGCAATTTCAGGCAACAGATTAAAGTAAGCACCACCAGGTAAAACTAAAGAGTTAAATTGCCAATATGGCATATTGATGGTGGCGCTGCTGTGCTAATTTCAATCACTTCATTTGTAATATTATACTAGTAACTAAAATAAACCCGTGAACATAAATTTCAAAAATTACACCCCCGGCCTCAACACATTGAATTTAGGATGCAACAAATGTTCAGGATAATACCATTTTCAAAACAATAGTTGTTCAATAATAATTGTCATATTTTTAGCAAATCCAAATATCGTTAAATTTTCAATATATACAGTGAAGGCCACAATGCACTTCCACATTTCAAAATGTACCTAATTATATTACTTTCTAGATTTATTGTTGTTACAATTTGTGCACGTAAATGCAATAAATTACTTCGTCAAATTTATCCGATCGTACAAGAAAAAGAAATGAAATTCACTGGTTTCACCAGAATATTTAATAGACTTTAATGTAGTACATGGAGAGAAAATATCACGTTGACATGCATCCAAATAAGGTGGGAAAAAGAAATGGGAAGGGCAAGAAAGTGAAGGAAATGCTTTGATTATGTGGAAAATAAGAGTCGGTTTGGTTTATCTGTGTTTTTGCGATCCGACAGACTTCATGATTGATGGAGTGATTGATCGATCGAGCAATGTAACACGCTATTGGTCGGAATAACTAAGGAATTTGTCCACCTTTTCCCCTAATTAGGGGGGTGCATGTCGCCATTGTTAAGCCTGAGCACAAAGTTGGCGTTTGTTGGACAAACATGCCATTACAGAGGGATTTCCGTTTGTCCTCAACACCAACAAATGCCAAAACAAAAAACTTATACACCTTTAATGAGTGCACAAGAACACAAAAGCCAATTTGCCACACACCAAATCCTTCTTCACACGCAAAGCCCATTATCCTCTCTATAACGGCAAATTCCCTCGATGACGTCACCTTCTCTTATACAGTAAACCAGTGTGCAAATGTTGATACTATAGTTAACTTTTTCTTAAAGTTCCTTCATACACAATTTCCCAATTTATTCTACTTCAAAAAAGATATGGCAATTTATCCGTTTATCCGAATTCCGGATAATCGAATCTCCACTTTATTATTGTATACAGGTCTACCAGCTTGATACCCCCAAAGGGAAGATGGTGATCATTACAGTTATCTTCATCATCTCTGCGATGATAATCAAGCCCATTCATCAAAGCTCATTCTGACACGACATGTGGTTCGCAAGGAGCCGCAGGGGGGCGCTACAAACGTCTACAAACCTTTGGTTGTTTCCTACCCTTGAGTACAAGTCTCCCTCGAGATTAAGTCGCGGGAATTTCACACGCCAATGGACAAAAAAATGGATTCATTTCACGGAAAATACATAAATTAAGATAGATTCATGCAAATCACTTCACGCTCATTTGCATAAATTCGCCTCTTCGATGGATATATATAGAGAAGAAAATTATTTGCAAATCACGTGACAGCATTAGTTTCGATTTTCGTTTCGTATGAATGAACTGCAATATAGCACTGTGCATAGCGTACAGTAGAGATAACAATCATGACGACCTCCTGGGTTGCAAAGTTGGCACCGCCACCAGGGGGCGCGTCGTTAACACCCGCGAATCACACTCTCTGTTATTGAAATACGCACTATATACAACATAATATTTGTCACCAACCTAAGAAGCTGGTAGAAGGAGGACGGAGGACGGAAAAAGCAAAGTCTATATAATGCACAGTATAGAAAAAGCGAAATGGAAAGTGACACCAACCAGATTAAATATGGCGGTTTCCTTGCGAGGAAAAAAAAGAGAAGAAACACGAGAAAAGAAGTGTAAAAATATCACAAACATAATGTGCTCATTATACGCGCAAAATTACGATCTTCTGCCTTAAATTAGACACCTTATTAAACGCATGCTTTAATTCAAAAGTGCGAAAGAAGCGGTCATGCACGAGCTCAAATTAACAGGTGCAGTAACTCAACACCAAAAATACGCTTCTTTTCTTTTCAAAATCTCATAAGTTTCTGCAAATAAAATACTACTCATTTGCCTGCAATGCTAAATTCAGTTGCAAATACCGGGAGAACCGTGCAGTGCAATGGACTCAAGTCCAGGAGTGCCACCTGGTGCAAGATAATAATATTTCACCAGAAAATAGCATGAAATCTCATTTTAGATAAATAGTTAGGCCTACAAATAAGAATAATACAACTGATACATACTAAACCAATGTTGAAATCAAAATATAAATGTTTTAATCTGAAATAGTCGTGGCTCAATTTAATCAAATGCGACATTTTATATATTTTCGATGAATATAAGCAAAGCAAAAATGAGTCGGGTATAAATATGACATCAAGTGAATGAAATTAAGAAATAGAGGAGAAATGTATAAGCTTCAGGCACTTTAGCATAAACCGCCAAGTGTCATTAAAAGTTGTGCACTTTTTGTCAAGAGTTAGGCTAATGCAGCGTTGCATCCGCTCTTCATATCATTACCGAGGAATGCAATCTACTGCGCATGCGCACCAACACCGGTAAAGCCTACTACTACTCTACTCTCCCTCTCTCTACTCTACATCTACAATATATAAGGAGAGCGTCTTATCGTCCATATTCATGGAGGAGAATTAATTGAGAGCGGGCTTTTGGGCGAGCTCATCACCGCCAAAGCCCGATCCATCACGTGACCAATAAAATCTGCATAAACCCCCATCCCCCTCAAAACCTCCCAGCCCCAAGCCGCATATAAAATACAACTTCATAAAAGAACACTTTCTTCAACGGTAATCTTTTTTTTTTACCTTTATTAAATCCATTTTTATAGTTTACCAAAACACGTATAAGCGAAATTCCGTAACCTCTCATTCCGTAAGTCGGGGGATGCTATAGTTATATCAAATTATCCTGTTAATTAAAGACATAGTACTGTGTTAAATATTTCAGTAGTTGTATATGAAAGACAATTGAAATGTAACAATTTAAAATACATGTATAGATGTAGTGCTGGTTTTGAAAAACGAAATGATGGCAGGAGCAGTGTGAATGAATGACATATTCTCTCTGTTGTAACGTATAGAGCATCAAGTTTGAAAGCTAAATTTTGTACGCCTCTATATGCCACTCCCCTTGTATACTGAATACATTTGCCCCCTGTTTGGCGTCATTATCTTGAAGGTTCATTTCCTGCTCGCAAGAATATCGGCGTTTGAGAAAAAAGCATCTGACGTGATGCGTTTATGAATAAATCATCATTATAAGTTCGCGTTAGTTTCCCGATATTTGTTAATTACTCGCGAACTCATTTAGGGGGAATTGCGATGAGCGCCATCACATCGCCTCGGGCGGCGCGCCATTTTGATTGACACGCGCTCGCAGCGCCACCACTAATTACTACAATGCGACCGGCCTTAATTAAACTTTCCCACAGATACACACTGGCAGCGCGCAGCAACTAAAACCGAAGAAATACAAACAAAAATATCTATCTTGCATGCAAGTAGAAACAAATCTCATTTAACTTTAACTAAGTAAATGCGATTATTTCTCAAAGTAAAAAAAGAGGGAAACAACGAGAAACAAAAATGGCGGATTTTCGATTCGCTTCACTTGTAATTCAAGAAACATGTAGCTCGGTTATCTCTCCTATTTATACCCCACCTGAATTACGTCTTCCCAGCATTCCCCGGGTGAATTTCGTCACGCAAAAAATGTAACAAACTCGTTACTAATTTAAAAGATAAAAGGTATGCGTTCAGGAAAAAATGAACAAGATATAACAGCAATAAAGGAAAACGATGATAACTTCACTACATTGAGCAACACTGAATTACATTTTATCGCAAAACTATACGAATTTTAAACAGTTGTGTACTTGTTTGAAAAAAAAAAATTAAAAATCTTTAAAAATTATTATCAACTTATTAACTTGAAAGTACACAATCCCATCGATAATTCTTGTAGTAAATTCTAAAAGTAAAAAGTAAAAAATATATATTGATATTCAGTCAGCTTTTCAACATAAGTATCAAGATATAGTAGCTTTGCATTTATAAAATACATATGCAGTGTTTCATATTCATTTTTCCTATAATTATTAGCAAAATTAATCTCTAAATATTCTGGCCAACATTGAATTATTTCACCAACATTATAGTAGTATTTGAAAACATTAATTTCTTATTAAAAAATTACACCATAACCTCGTCAAAAATGGCCAATCACATATATGGTTGCCATCATTATTTCTAGGACATATTGCCTGACCTACAAAACCCCTTAAGAAAATGTGGGACATCCCCACCCCAGCCCCCCTAACAGTTGTTACATCTCAGAAATACATAATGAGTAATTGAGATCCGAATAGAAGCAATGTATAAGTTGCATTACGTTTCATATCGAAATCTGATTTGTAATATATTAAGTTCAGCTCAGCAGCAACAATGAATAATGATGATTGCTAAATGAAAAAATCGAAACCAGGTGATTCTAAAAACAGGTTTGGTAAATGCAATTGTGACACCTCTGTCACGTGACCCGGTTAGAAATTTCAGAAATAAGTATAATTTTCAGTGTGAATAACGGCGTACAAACGAAATATATCACAACTTTTTGCTATATAGTCTAGTATAAACATAATTGCATGGATTTACGGGTTTTGAAGCAATAAAAACGTTTGTGGTTTCATTATCGCAGCATATATTCCAACTAATCATCTTTTTTCTGAATTGTACCTATGCTACAATGAAATAAAAAAAGGAAAAGCAACAAAACAACCATTTTAGATAATGTCAACAACAATTGGGGCGTTACAATAGCAATTGCCTTGAAAAAAAGAATAAACATTCAAATACGACGACAATAAAATGCGACAATTAAAACCACAACCATGATTTACCATTTGCTCATTCAATGAGTTCACCTTGTTTGTTGGCTGCTTCTTTTTTTTTACAACACGCAAAATAGTAAAACCAGTTGTGCTGGGGAATTTTAACACTTGCACGAGCTTAACTTTCTTCACTTTTCATGTAAAAGATGCTTTGGAAAATTCTCATCCAACAAATGCGCCTTAATTACGAAGCTGATGGGTCATAAGCAATTAGCCGGCTGTGCTAATGAGCAGTCGAGGCTTGCACAAATAACTTATACAGGGGATTAGAAGAACATTTGCCGGGGAAAAGCAAAGCCAAGCAACACCAGCCAGTGAGGTGAGCCTGTGAAAGTGGGTTGTGAGCAACATACAACAATAAAAAACTTCACTACCAACAACTGCACTATATAGTCAGCTAAGTAGCTGCCAAACTTAGCAACTTTTAAGTGCCTAGTTTCAGCAAACGATCGCTAGGCGGCGCCCACAGCAACAGTTTATACGTCACCAAGCGCCAATTTCAAACTTTCAAAAACAACTAACCAAATTCCCTAAGCTCCACCTCCCCAAAACTTAGCTACACCTACACTGTTTCCACTAATCAACATAGGAGGTCATTAAGAATATATACACTGACCACATCACTGAACACTTACCTTGTAAACACATTTCCCTATAGCTATATGAAACACATTTCAATATTATTTAATTTGCAAAAATTGCCTAACATTATTCAAGTTATGTTGGACGGCAAACTATATTCAAAGGGTATTTATTACGGCATATTTTATTTTGACATCTCTAATTAACATTATTAAAAAACGGGCAAGTTTTTCAGAGTTGTTATACAAATACATTTTTAACATTGAATGCATCCTAAAATAAAATTGTCAAAAAGATTGACTGTAAAAAAATTATAAACATGCTCCAATGTTTAAAAATGCATGCAATTATTTATTTGTTGAGTAAAACCAAGGTAAAACCGCAAAAGTATTAAGCAGTGCTCATCCAATTTTCCATCATTTTTATTATTTTCACATTCTGCAATATTTTTTCCCAGTTTTAATCATTTGAAATTTTTCAAAAACCTAGTGACACCTCGTTTATAACGCAGCAAAGTTACATCTAACTTTTTATAAGTCTGCATGCTCCTAAGTTTGCATTTTTGAGAAATAAAATTCCTGGCATTATTGCGGGAATGTGTTAATTACGATCGCATCTTCAAACTGAACAATTCATTAAAATTCCTCGATCATCAAAATACAAAAATCACGATTTCGTGAGCAAGCAAGACAAGAATTAAGAATTTGTTTACAATACATTGAGAATTTCCTAATTGCAAACGTTATAATGACTAAAGAGAGTGTGTGAGAGGGAAGAAAAAGCAATCTATTTTCATAAGTTGCAATTTTTTCTCCTTCCTCTTTTGCAACGTCTCAAGATGCCAACTTTTTTCCTTCGTTTCGCACGCGCTAAGTTTGAGAAAAATATGATGATTCGAGGGGCGGAGGCGATAATGGCGGCCATAAATTTACTTTCATGTATACGGATTTTTCTCTCCCCCTCCTTCTCCTCCCCCTACTCCTCACCCTCCCTTGCTTGCAAAGTCGAGATTGAGTTTGTCGGTGGGCCAGATTTCATTTTGGCGATTCGTCGGTCACCCACGTGATTAACAGCGCTCATCAATTAATGCAAACAACCATTGAAATATGCAAAACACGCTCATGCACCCAAAATCTCCCTCCCACTCACTTCTTACCACCCCATCGCATTGGCCCTATTTTCAGATTTTCGGCAAAGGCTCGTTAGCGACGTTGCAAAAATATGTTAGGCAGTTAGGGCAAAGTGCGTACCGTAGCACGTATCGATCGTGGGAGACGTAGAGTAAGCGGCTACGTTAGGCTCCTCCCACTTTTTGCTGCGCTTGCGCTAGCGGACATGGTCAGTTAGGGCTGCACCTGGTGTAGATGTCGCAACGTCAACATGTGCGATCGCCCCTCCCATTTTGCCTGTTT
>JAQIWR010002285.1:0-11474 GCA_034695945.1 Glomeris hexasticha
GCCTACGCAATTCAGTGAACAAAAGACCGATCACTAAGCCGATAATTGGAAAAGTGCACCAATTCACTGGCGCTCGTATACTTGGTTACACTGAAAATATGAGTTCATTATACCTCGTTGCCAATTTCTGCCAGCTTTCCTCCACAGCATATTTGTTTAAATCCATTGTAAATTTCACCATTGCAACAACCACCATTTGTTTGATGTGGATTTCCTTTCAGCTGTCCATTGCAGCATACCTTAAATTCAGAATTAGGCATGATCAATTGAACACAAGCAAATTTATATTATCATCACACCTATAAGCAAACAAATACTAACCATTGAATTTCTGTCATAAGCGTCTTTCCCACAACAATCGAGTGAAGACCTATCTGGGAAATCGTTTCTCGAATGAAAACTGCCTTCACAACAAACACCATCTCCTAAATAATATCTGGTTCCATTACAGCAGCTTTGGGGAGGTGGAGGTCTAATATCTCCTGCAGCGAAGTTACCAATGTATGAAATGGCAATAAAAGTGAAGAAACCAGTAAGCTTTGCATATGTCATCTCGGTCTTATATTAACTCTCACAAATTACAGATATTAGCTGCATCAACTACACTGCATGTAATGATATACAATAACACTAATGCACTTTTATTTATAGAAAACTCGCACATGAAACAGAATGAAATAAAATCCTCCTCCCTGAATTTAATGAGGTTGTGTTTGCGAAAGATTTTCAGGAAGTTTGATTATTTACAGTTACACAGTACTCCATAATAATTACTCAAGCACCCTACTACTTGTTTTTTAATTGGCAAACATGTGCTTTAGTTCGGATTTTTATATCAAATATATACATAGGATTTATTTGCTCAATTACTAATTTGTTATTGTGGGCCATTTTGAATTTGTTAACCTATTGTTCCCACCATAATACATCTTCAGGAAAGAACAATACAGTCAAAGCATCGTTGTGTTGCTTGCTAAATTGTTTGTTATAACTTTTTATTGCAAAATAAATATAGAAGAGGAACACAGATTAGTTACCAGTATTTCATTTTATGAGCTAGTGGTTACTTAAATTAAATTATTACAGGCAAAACGGTTGTCACTCACTATATTTACGATTTGTATTACAATTGTTGAGCAAAATGTCCACAAATGCTAATATTCTATGTTCCAAAGTATGAATTTGAGTTCATTGCCTCTTAAATTTACTGTTTAAACTTATGCGAATTTTCTATGTATTATGTAATACAATTTAATGCAATTGACATCAATATTGTTTAAACATGATTTCCCTACTAACTGCAGTTATAAAAATTTATGTACTCAGACTGAATCTAAAGAGACATTATATTACTTTAGAGTAATAAACTAGAAATGAAACCAATCTTATTGGCATAATGTTTTACAGCCCAACTTTTGTCCATGCAAACAAGCAGCATTATTCGCTAACTGTAGGCCTAATATGTATTTGCAAGTCATGAACTAATTTTAATAAGAGCAGTTCATTTCCGTGAGATTTTAAAAAAAAAAAAAAAAAACTTATGTGCAGCATTGTTTATAATGTTGGGATCGAACTATGTACAACCTCATTTCATTTCCAATTTCCTCATGAAGTATCCAAAAATTAAATCAACATTATCATGACATGATGTGCGAAAAATATTTACTATAAGATAACATATGTATTTTGTCTGCACAGTTAAAAATCAAACACATGTAGGCACGTGCCACTTCCTGAGTTAAAAAATATGTCAATTAACTCTGAAGTCAGTACATACTGCACTGCATGCAAGTATAAAAGCTAGAAAATGGTATATGGAGATCATGGCAGCAGTGTTCAATTTTCTTTTGGAATGTACAGCAGGTTTAAAGTATATTTTTGCATAATATATGTTAAATAAGTAACAAAAAAGCTTCTCAATATAACAATGTAAATGAATAAGCAATAAGGATATAACTTGCACATTTACACCTCGATGCAATTGTATAAATTAAAATTTATCACTGCAAACAGAAATACTTATTTCCCTCAAAATGTAATATGAATTTAATACACATTTTAAATGTGTGCACCGTCGTCTTCAATACTTTATAGTAATGTAACTTTGTTTTTTCTTGCGAATGAAAAAGGACAACTGTTGGAATTATGAGTTTGCTTCTGTTGCTCTTAGCAGCAATTAACCAAGTTGCAGGTATTGTGTTTTCACTCTAACAATGCATAGTTTTATTTATAATATTTTCATACAAACTATATACTGAAAGCAATTTAACGAACAGGATTGTGCTACTATGATCCTGAAAACTCCACTTGTTGCAATGGCAAGGTTCATGCTGGTGCCCATTTGACATGCTGCGGCTCGCACGGTTTCAATTACCAGAAAGAAGTTTGTTGCGATTATGAAAATGGTAAATTGCTACCCATTCCACATGGACAAAACTACGATTGGGGCTGTTGTCAATCTCAAGTCTACCGTCTTGAAGATTCGTTGTGTTGCAACGATCGAATTATTGAAATCCCAGACAAAACTGTTCCTCATTGGTCATTCGCGTGCTGCAATGGCACAGCGTATAATAGAGAACAACATATCTGTTGTGAAGACAATTTGCTGAACAGAACCAGTGAATCTCTAAATTGCTGCGGAAAAACAGCTTATGATTACAGGACAGATAGGTGCTGCGAAGGCAGCATTCTCTATAAGGGTGTTGGTGACACACACTCTTGCTGCGGAAGAAAAATCTACAATAGGACAAAACAGATTTGTGAATATCCTGCGATGAAAATACGAAAGAGACCTTCTACTGGGTGAACTTCATTTAAATTACTAAATGATTTATTTCACACTCATGTCTGTTAAAAATGTTGAAACACAATGTTTCCATGTCATTTCAGAGAACTATGTGGCAAAAATGTGTTGATAGACTATGAAACTGAACGTTGCTGCAATGGTAATTATTTCATAGTTTCAAGCCAAGATATCCAATGCTGCAATCAACAACTGTACAACATGACAAATCAGGTATTACACAATTTACTATATAGTAAATCAAGTACAGTTTTGACAGGAGTAAGTAATATTATGAAGTAAATCTATGTAGGATTAGATATATAGAAATGTACACATTATGAACAACTGTAATCCACTGGTAAAAAGTAATTATATTTGAAACATACAGGTTTGCTGCGAATCTGCAAATGAGTTCAAGATCCACAACATCGTACCACACTTGCCAATAGGATGTTGTCGTACAGAAGCTTACAACTATGACATACAAATATGCTGCTCAGAACAAATAGTGGACATCGTCAGAAGTCCAAATCAAGGGAAACTTCCTTGCTGTCGTTTTTCATAAAATGCATGATCAACGCACATTTTACACTAACTTTAAAAAAAGTCTACGAATGTCAACAAACAATACTAATTGTCACCAATATTTGTAATATTAGTTTAATTATTATCTATTGTCAGCTTTGCAATGTTGTCTAGTGCATGGCGCATTGACGCACATGTATTACCGAGAACATTTCAATTTTTGAAGCACATCACTTCATTGAAAACGTGTAATAATTACACATGTGTACGTTGAAAAATATTAGTCAAAACAGTCATTATACACTCGGAACAGTATTTATTGCACTGAACACATGAAATAATTATATTGTGATCCATCCTACAAAAATGAAACTCATGCATACTAATTTTTTCTTGTTTCCAATAAATTGTATTCTAATAAATGGAACTCCATCATGCAGGAGTCACGTTCAATTAGCTGTTAAATCAACCAAAAAAGGGGCAGGCACCTGAAAAATAAAAACATTGAGAATAAACACATGTCGTAAAAAGACAAACCAACAGAGCAATTCTTATTACTTACAACAATTAAGGAGAAATGCACTAGTGGAATTAGAATACTGATTGCAGAACGCACAAGTTGACGTGAACGTTTGGTAATCTGCTCTATTGCGGTTGCGGCCGTAGCCACGTCCGCGTCCACGTCCACGTCCCCATCCATGCCTCCTATCCCGTTGATTTGCAGATGGATACAGATTACCTGCACGTTTATAATATCTACTCTCCCTCATAACAAGTGCGCATATAGGCTGTGCAGCATTTTCACAAACAGCTGGAACGGCAACGTTTGCGCAAACTTGCGTTGCTATTCCAGTAGGACACGAATAGCAGGTAAGTGGCGCAACAGTAGGGGCCGCTGTAATAGTAGATTCTGTTGCATTTGTGGTAGGTATTGATAAAGTCTGCAATAATAAATTCAAATTATAACAACATCGTTGTAAAATGCGGAATTATTACAAAAAAGTTGGTTACCGTGTTTGCGGCTACAGTTGTCGGGCTTACGGTCGTTTCATTCTGGCAGTAGCCGAGTGAAAAGTACGTGAGCAGAATTAGAGCTGATGCTTTCCAAATCATCTTTGCTGACTGAAGGAAGCACTGTTTAGCAGGTTGGCTTTTATCTATGTGGACACTTTGCAGGGGGAATTACAGCAAATGACATATTCGATGCACGCACATGTTGCAATGTAGATTACTGGAAATGTGCGTCACAACTACGAAACCACGGTGTACACCCCACCACATTTGAAATTGTCACATCCTGTATACCAACCATGGAATCTTCTTGCCAATATTATGAAGGATTATAAATGCAAAGACACATTGTCAGCGATTTTAAATGATGTTGTGATCATACATGTCATGTGCACAAACACCGGATATTTCCTGATCCAATTCTACGAATGGAAGTTAAGAGAATAAGCAAACACAATTAAAACATCAGAAATACTATCCCAAATCACCATTTTCCTATATATTTCGTTCATTTGCAATAACCATTGCTTTTATGTGATGTTCAAATGTTTTTTGTGACATGCATGTTTGTATACTTTGCACTCATTGAATAGGTGATGTCATCAAGTAAATAAAACATTTTCACAAAGTAAATATACGCAGTAGCAGAATTTATTTATCATTTGGGCTTTATTTTCAGATACGAATGAATAACACCAAATGGTGCATGACCTACATGCATAGATTACAATTAAAACTAAAATTTCAGTCATAAATCCTAAATGAAATGAAATGGAATTCGGTTTCATGGAAAATATTACATGAATTTATTTATGCAGTTGAACTTTACAGGTCTACATCAATAGGAACAGATTACAGCTACTATATCAAAAACCGTCAGAATAATTTGAAGAACAAAAATAAAACCCACTGGTATAAAAACTGAGCAAGTTTGGAATAAAACTATTTGGGTAAATCTTTGGAAATTATTGGAATATGCCATGCAAATAGTACGAACACTAACCCACAAATGAAAAACAAGAACATTTCCGCCAATAAAAATACAACATTGTCCACTTTCTTCACATCTCGTCCAATGACAGGAACACTTCTAAACTTTGCAATGCAAACTAAAATCAAATTCGTATTTCCTTCCGAGAAAAAAATGAATTCCTTAGGACACCATCCACACTCCTGCAACACTAAACTTGCCAAAACAATGCCTCATGGTGCACTTTTTTTACAAATGCAACTGTTACTGAGCACAGACTGCTTCCTTGGGATTACCAACACGCAAAACACTCAGTGCAAAAACGCAATTTCCAATGGCAAACTCTTTAATTAAAATGGTATACAGAATCAGCGGAAAGTCATAATATTGTGCAATACCGTACTTTTGAAACAAGATAAATTTATAAACACGTCCTTTGGCATTGAAGAAACCCATATTGTTAGCGGTGTTACGCGTAAAGGGGAATAACTTCTCTCATGTAGCTTCTGCACATTGGGCAAAATGGATCCCTGTTTCGGAGTGTCATCGCGCACGTTTCGCACAGACACATGTGACGACATGGCATGATTGCCACCGATTTCCTCTCATCTTGGCACACGATACAAAGTTGCGATTCCCTTTCTCTGGCCAACTCATCCAATACAGCTTTCGTCTCATTTTCTCGCCTCAATGCGGCCCTTGTCAGAACTCTTCTCGGAGTCACGGGCACATCTGGTACCGGCACTTCCTCAACCGACACATCCGATGTCTCCGTATCACTGTCAGTATTACCATCACCTGCCAACATTTGGAAAGGTCCTCGCCGAAACACCATGCACCTCTCTACAAACCATGCAGCCATCCTGGAAGACAAATTCTTCGTTCTCCCAACGAGATATTTTACACTTCTCTTAGTGACCCGAATAAATACCCTCACACCACGTCTTCTTATCACCAACTTGGTTACCCAAAACAACGCAGTTGTGATAGCAAATCCGAAGTACGCCTCTTTAGGAACAGTTGTTAAAGCTGAAAAAATTGAATAGGCACATGATTTCAAGCCGTTCACCAAAAGACACGTGAAGAAGAAACCAAGTTTAGTCAATTGTGAAGGTGCTGTGATGAAGGTGTAGCCAATAAGGGAAGCGGTCTTGATGATCAAACCGCAGATGTACGTTACAAAGTTACTTGCAGCAATGACGACGTCCCATAAAAGAATGAATGGTGTGAAGAGGATTGTGAAAAAACGAATGGGCACATAGATGGCGGCAGTGATGGCTTCGAGGGCCTCGCACAAACAATCTGCGCTGTCTGTAATAAATATGTCCAAGTCATTTCTGCAGGTGACCAATAGTTCCCCTATGGCACTGGCAATCCTGCATCCGGCTTCCAAAACCCTCGTTGTACCATCTATAGTGTATTGCACAGCCAAGTAGTTGAAGCGAAGTGCACTCTGCACAGTACTGTCCAACATAGTGATGAACCCAGTGACATCTCTGGCCAATCGGCTGACGATTCCTCCGACTACCATCTTCAACATATGCAAAAATATTAGACCGTTTTATTTTTATAATTTGCATTGTCGCACATATAATATAATAATAAATTTAATAACAAAACAGTGTCAAAAAGTTAGCATGTGTTTATGATGGTAGGCCATGGTAGGCATTATAATTATAAGCCCCGCCTATCCAACTTTTAGTAATGGCCATCACCCTGCAGACTTTCTGCAAGTCGTTGCAAATCAAGGTTGAAAATAGTGCTCAACTTGTTACAATAACGAGCACCCCTACTTGCCAAATATGCATACGATCATACTTTGATATGGAAATGTGAAATCCAAGGTGAAATGAATGCATTATTGGCGAGAAAGCAGAGAATCACAGGGGCGATGCGCACAAAGCGGAACCGCCAAACTTGCAAGAATAGACAAGGTAGAACAAATGACAAATGGCCGTTCTAATAAACGCCGCACACCCCGCGATTGCAACGGTCGCTACAAAACTTATAACTCACGGTTTTTGAAGTTTGCAACGCCAACAGAAGCAAAACTCGACTCAATAACGAGATGACGTCTGCAATCACACGCGGACGACTTTTCAGCAGATACGCTTCGACATTTTCAGCTGCTCCAATTAAATTTTAGCATCACATATTCTACGGAGAACGAAGCGAGTGTTGAACTGCTAGTGACGTCACGAAACTGTTGCCACTTGCCAGCGGCCAGCCAAATATGACTTTTATACGCTTTTATACGACCGCAATTAAAAATGTAAAACTTATTGTATTATTGTAACTGTTTTACCAGTATTGTCGATTATTATTTTTGACGTCTGACTTAGAAACAAGTGTTAAATTAATTTTAGGAACTACCGAGGAACTACCCTCTTTGTCTTCCTCGGTACGGTACCGGTACGGCAACCGTACCGTACCGATTGATACCGGCCGCAACATCCAAGGTGCGCAACATCATTCACACATGTGCAAGTATTTGCTGAGTCCGTAACCATGTGATCGTTAAATTAGCGGTATTATTATAAATAAATACTATGAAATAAATGAACTTACGTTGTTGTAGACGTGCGTTTATTGATACTTTCCCAGGTGAGGGCCAAGTAAAGGTCATCGATTGCATCTGATCGCAGTGAATGAAGACCCATTTTTACAAGGTTTTTATGCACTGGGCCGCAGCAAAATGTTTTCGCTGAAAACCAATTTCAGTGTTCAGCTCGGACGCAAAACGAAATTCGCAGCGATTGGCATCAGCGCTGGCTTCGTTCTCATTGGCCTACTAGCAAGGTCTACTGTGGTCCTAACCATGCATAATTAAATCAGTTTCTCTATGGTTTCACAATTTATATTTAGCAATATATGTAATAATTTGCATAAAACATGAAGGTTAATTGCCCTGGAGCACTTTCCTTTTTGTACGCAATCTCAATGATAAAATAATAATATCATTGGTATTATAAATAATGTGTAAGAATATTAAAAATCGACAGTATATATATTTAAAGAAAATACAATTTTCTGACAAATATAATTTAACAGTGTCAGAATTTGGTTTCAATTTTATAATTTGATACTTATTAAATTTACAGTCAAAAAGTTACAAATTTGTAATCCAAAATCAAATCCATTTGCATGATTTTTACAATGTTATTCATGTGAACAGTTAAGCTAGTGATCCAATAAATATATTAATTTGCCAGAATAGCAAACTTGAAAAAATTACGGATAGCTATTTCAAAACATTTTCTTTTTTCCAGATACCTTAGAAGACGTAAACGCTTTCGATTTCAAACTCCTAGGGCTATAAATAGAAAGACTTACACCTCAACTCTAAATAAAAGTACAAATGGTGGTAATAATTATACAAGTCATCGTTATTCGAATTTGTGAAAAGGATAATAAGATTATAATCTTATTATCCTTTAAACTTTGTATACAAAGTTTAAATTTCTTGTGCGTATAAATTTGCAGATGTGAAGCGAATCACTAGTCCGGCATGTCCGCGGCCTCTTCACCGTCAGGGCTCGGTGTCACTGTTCAGCGATCACAATTCCATTACTTCCACACATTCTTCTACAATTACACCTATGACACCGCAACAACTTGGCCTCATGGGTATCAGAAAAAATAAAATTGTAGAGTATACCCTAATTAAGTTCCTGAATTTCATACTTGTGTGCAATTTGCCGAAGGAATGGAAGCTTTGGAAACCGCAATCAATTACTGGGAAGATGCATCTATTGGTGGAAATGTGTCACAAAAAGCATCACATTTAGCAATTATGGTAATTGGTTTCCGTAAAACTGTCACATACATACAGTATCATGTATGTTGTACGTTTGGCTGTATTTCCCAGGATTCGGAAAGCAGCAAATTCACGCAACTAATCAGGCAGCTTTTGGATACCGCGTACTCACTTCAGCGGGACTGCGAGGCCCTCTTCCTAAACCACACTTCTGGCCTCTACGCAACCGATTCTGGCCCTGCTCAAACAATAGACAAATATATGATAGATGCGGAGAGACGGACTATGATCAGCCTTTCTTCCGTGGAATCTTTTGTTTCCGCGCAAGGGGAAGTTGCAAACTTACAAGACCTGGATGAATTCTGCGACTTGACCATAGACTTCCACCAGCTTGGTCTCTATCAGATGGCCCTCAAGCAGCTGGAAGATGGCGGCATCCCGTACCGGTCACTCAGGACCGAGTTGGTACGATGTCAATCCGACTTTGATTTCATCGCAAAGTTACACTGCGTCAGGCTAGCTTATCAGGTTTGTTTCTACAACAGTCTTGCATATATTCTGTTCAATGGAGGAATAAATAACAGTTGCGGTACAGTTACTTTTCCAGGATGATGCTGTACGCCGGTTCTTCGTCGAAGGCGGTCGGCAACTCTTAGCCGACATGCTCATCCGCTCCGACAAGGTGTCTAATGGTTTGAAAATAAGTTTTAAACATAGTTGATTTCAGTTAATTTTGCTCGCAATTTTTTTAGGATCCCAGTAATTTCTTAACAGCCTTTGATGACATGATGTTGTATGTACAGGACATGAATCACTGGGGTGTTATTGAAGAAGAGTTGCGCGGAAGGGGTGTACGAAATCATTTCCATCATATAGTTTCACATACATTGGATTTTGCATATTTTTTACTTTAAACACGTGTTTTTTGCAGGTTAAATGCATGTCTTTTTATGACATAGTCTTGGATTTCATTTTGATGGACGCTTTTGAAGATCTCGAAAACCCACCTTCAACCGTTATAGCGGTCGTTCAAAATAGATGGCTGTCAAATGGATTCAAAGAAATTGTAAGTATAGAACAGTAAGCATATATTATATTCATAAATGTCCTATGAAATGTAACATTATGTAATTTTTGCAACAGGCATTGGGAACTGCAGTGTGGTCTGTGTTGAAAGCTAAAAAGAGATTGCTTAAAGTTATTATTTTATTTTGTCAGATCCATTTAATTTAGAATAACATTGCTCTATAACAAGTTTATATATCATTTTAGTTCCCAGATGGATTTATATCACATTTTTATGCGATATCAGAGCATGTGAGCCCAGTTCTGGCTTGGGGCTTTCTAGGCCCTGAAGAAGAGCTAAAAGAAATCTGTGAATTTTTCAAAGTGCGTGGAAAAAAAGACATGTTTAATATGCAGTGTTCCCAACATAATTCTTCGCATATTTATTCAAACTTTGGTACAATTTCATAGTGTGGGATTGTAATACGCAATCTTTTTAGCCTGTAATTTGAGTTGCCGCAATTACCGCTTGGTAAATATTTAACAATTAACTTTAAATAGTTTTCTTATTATACTGGGAATACTGTAACGGTGAATTGCGTTTAAATTGGCAAAATGAAAACTATGTACATTGTTCATTTTGCAACAGAGTCAAGTTCTGGGATACCTTTGCGACATCTTCAGTTTCAGTAAAGTAAGGTACACGTCAGTTGAAGATATGGCAGAAGACATTTTCAACCTGGCGCAAGAAAGGCACGAAGTATCGTGCAAGAAGTTGTCAATTTCATAGTTTGAAAGGACAGTCTAAGTCAGAATATTCCAGTCACAATGTAATCAAATAGTCAATGATAATTGCCTGTTGTATTGCGCATCTCGTATACCGTAAACCCAAGAAATGAACACTATTCAATTTGTCCTGGACAGAAATCAAATACGTAGTACAATATATAATTCCGTTTCATGAGAATATTCGATATAACAAACGTATATAATGCCGTGTACGGCAAATAGTTATAATACTGCATAATAATTCATGTACCGTGAACAAGTTACGACAAACCGCGTCCATCTTTTTTGGGTCTTTTTTGGAATGTGGCAATATACCCATATGATACGATGCGGTTTTAAATCACTTACCAAATTATGGCTAATATGTTTGCGTGAAATACAGTATAAGTATGGTGATTTTCAGTTCATTTTAGTTTGTGTAACGCAAGGCATCGTATATAGTTTCATTACGCAATTAGAATATTTGATCTGAAATTGTGCTAGAATAACACGTGCGTCACACAGTATTAATTACTCTGTGGTTTATAACAACGTATAACCACAGTATGTTAGCTAAGGCCAAAAAAAAAAATAGTTTTGGTTGGCGTAACGGAGCCAAAAAAAATAGGGTCGGTAGGTCGGATTTTTATTTT